>CAUJRU010000161.1:165225-409251 GCA_963277665.1 Viscum album
AAATTGATAATATCCATCTAAACCAAGAAAACTATAGATCTTAATCATAGAGATTGGTCTAGTAAAATGTTTAATAGCCTTTGTCTTTGATGGATTATGACAACCCTGATTTTATTACAAACTTAAACATGATTTATTACATAAACTATTCACTTGATACAACTTGGAAGATCGAGATTTATAGTGTATTTGGGGCTTAGGATCATTACATAACAACTTAAAATAGGAAATACAACATCTTTATTAAAAACTCCCTTTACATGACCACTACATTCCCTCGTACTTAACATTGCATGGGATAACCTGAGGACATGCATAAGAAAAGGGTGAGCTATAAAGCCCAGTAAGGGAATAAATATGGAATACATGAGGAGTAAAATACATGTTAGACAATAGGCATATCAATAGATCACAAGAGAAACATGGACATAAAGGCATGATATAGCATGATAATCATAACATGGAAATGTGGCAACAACACTTAACATGGAATTAGCATGAGCCAAGACCCATTGCACATAAAGCATGAGTAAATACTCATTGCACATGAAGCACGAATAAACCCTCGTTGCACTTAAATTATCATGAGTCAACACTCATTTCACATGACGTATCATGATACTATACTTTACCCAATGCATTGGAGCACTATAAGGGCGCACCCTTCTTAAACATTTCATTTCATGCATAAGTGTGCCACATGGATCATAAAACATGGATTCATAAAAAATAATCATTTATTCCATGAAAAAGGAATGTGGAATGAAACTTTATAATTAATAAGTAAATGTCCATGAAGGTGAATACCCTTGATGGAGAAATGGGCATGGTATTCACTACACAATGGCATTGTCTTAGAAAATTGGTGCAATTTTGGCAGCGTAACGGCATGATATAAGAATTCATAAAAATGGTTTATGATAGAGAAAGGGGTGTCTCATCATATCTACATGAAATGGACAGTAAGGGGGTCATATAGATACATGTCCCAACAATTTTAATGGAATTTATATTCATGATACACAAGTATTGCTTGAATGTAAATGAGGAGAGAGAAGTTCTTTTCAGAATTTCGGCATAGTAACAGGTGTACATGGGATGAATTTAATGAGATAGAAAGGGGTATCCAATCATTAAAACAACAATAGGGATGTATGGGGGAGTTGAGAAACCATAACACAACATTTATAATTTAAATTAAAAGGGTATAACAATATTAAGAAAATTGGACAAAAAAAGTGAAAGGAAGAAAAACCCTTACTTGGAAGTGTGCTTCCAAAGGCTTGATAGAGGCTTGAGAGAGGCTTCTTGGGAGCTTGGGGAACCTTGGGAGGATTCTAGAGAGAGTAGGTCATAGGTTGGACGAACTCCAAAGGCTTTGAGTGAGGAGGAAGTGGGAGCTTGGGTGGATTTATATAGGAAAGGTGAGTGAATTCTTCATTATTTAGGTTTGGGACCCCTTACATTAAACAAATCCAAACCACAAATCAGCTCGTGGTTTTGGAAAAGGGAAGAGGAAAAAAAAATTTATAAGGAAAAATTCTGAAATTCTTAAAATAATGGGGTTTCTTATGTGGAGGTGAGTCACACTCCCATGTAAAATAATTTAAAAAGACAAGATGTTTAATAAGTTTTGAGGGGTCCATTAATGCTTTGTAAAATAAGTAAAACAAACCAAAAATAACGTTATTTTAATTTTAAAACATATATTGGCCGAAAATAAAGCTTATATTATTTTATTAAATCACTATTGGGTCATTATGATGTCATAAAACACATTATATATTTGAACGGTATTTAATTTTTACCCAAAACTTTGACTGTCTCAGAAAATTATGAAAAATTCACCGTTGGATAATTTTGACATCCTGATTCCAGAAATAATATTTATTTTATCTAAATAATTTTCTAAATATGTTAATTTTTTTACTTTTAAAATAAAAACTGACATTTATCGAAAATTCACGGGTTTTGACAAAAAAAGCTTTCAAACCTTAATAAAAATTACAATTGCATTCATAAAATTAAAAGATCATTTATATTTAATAAAAATTAATTTAATAATAATAATAATAATATTTTATTAAAATATTATTTAATTCAAAAATACATTAATTCATCAAAATAGATTTCTTATCTGAATATTAACTAAAAAAATACTATTTATGATTAAAAAAACTATTTACAAAGTGTCAATAATGAAAAGAAGGTATATTAATTATTATATACAAAAAATAATATACATGAACATAGTACTAGCTATTTGTTACATAACCCCTTAAAACAGCCGCATAATACCTAAGGGTAAGGTGTGCGATGGTGACAGACTCTTGGGGTGGCTCGGATAACATCGTTCGAGTGGTAATCTCTATCAACTTCCACTTTTCCCGTAGACGGTCCCGTTCAAGCTTGACATGATGAAGATCAGCTTAGGCTTGGTCAAGAGAGAAACCCTAGTATGCCACCTCTTTTCCAAGCTCCAACAAATGGGCTTCATATGGAGCAATTCTACTGGATGAGGTCATCGCTTCTTTTGTCTGAGTAAATTAGATTTATTAAAGCCCTATATTTAATCTAATCATGTGATCACTGTTCAATGACTATATTAGCAACTGTCAAAATTCTTAACATAAAACCAAAGAATTTGACATTTTATATAAACATTTTACATAAAGAGACATAATTAGATCAAGTGGGATTTCCATTAATGAAACTTTGGGTCGTTACAATATTCCCCCCTTAAGAAATTTCACCCTCGAAATTTCCTTTTCCCACACTAAAACAGATGTGGGTAACCCAGCTTCATCATTTCCTCTGATTCCCAAGTCACTTATTCAAACTTGTGGTTTCGCCACAACACCTTGATGAGGGGCATTATCTTATTTCGTAGAACTTTTTCTCTACGATCTAAGATCTTCACTGGTTTCTCCTCATAAGAAAGATCATCCTCCAAATGTACCAACTCATAAGAGAGTACATGTGAAGGGTCTGTTATTTACTTCCTTAAGAGGGATACATGAAAGAAATCATGTACTTTGGCCATGGTAGGTGGAAGTTCTAGTAGATAGGCCACAACCCCGACACGATCAAGAATCTCGAAGGGGCCAATGTACCTTGGACTTAACTTCACTTTCTTTCCAAACCCCATGACCTTCTTAGACAGAGATATGCATAGAAAAACCATGTCTCCAACTTTAAACTCAAGGTCTCGTCGATGATTATCTTTATAACTCTTCTGTCGACTCTGGGCTGCCTTGATATACTGCTGAATAGTTTTCACCTTCTCCACTATTTCCTTGACCATTTTCGGTCCAAGAAGCTTATGTTCACCGACCTCATCCCAACATGCCAGTGTTCTGCACCTTTTCCCATAAATGGATTCATATGGTGCCATTTGGATGCTCGAGTGGAAACTATTATTATAAGAGAACTCAACCAGAGGAAGATGTTGATCCCATCCTCCTTTAAAGTCCATTAAGCATGCTCTCAACATGTCCTCAAGTGTTTGGATAGTCCGCTCGGATTGGCCATCAGTTTGAGGATGATAGGCCGTACTGAAGTTCAATTTAGTATCCAGAGCATTTTGAAGACTCTTCCAAAACTTATAGGTGAATCTTGGATCTCAGTCAGACACAATAGATAGTGGTACTCCATACATCTTTACCACTTCCTTGATATATATCCATGTCAGTTGATCCAATGAGAAATCCTCCCAAATAGAAATGAAGTGTGCAGTCTTTTTAAGATGATCCACCACAACCCGGATTGCATTGTTGCCTTTGGATGTCCTTGGAAGTCCAGTGACAAAGTCCATGGGGATGTTCTCCCATTTCCATTCTGGTATGGGCAATGGTTGCATCATCCATTTAGACTTCTACCTCTCTGCCTTCACTCACTGGCACACCAGGAACTTTGATGTATATATAACAGTCGCTTTCTTCATATTATCCCACCAAAATTTTTCTCAGAGATCTCGATACATCTTTGTGCTCCTTGGGTGAATAGAGAAATTTAAACTATGTGCATCATCCAAAAGTTACTTCTTTAGCTCCAGAATTAATGGAACACATAGTCTTTTCCCAAATCTCACAATTCCTTCTTCATTAACATTAAACTATGAGGATTTCCCTTTTTCGATAGCTTCTACTTTTTCCTGAATTCCCACACCATCCTTTTGAGCATCCTTTAACCTTTCCAAAAGAGATGGTTGAGCAATAATTTGTGAAAGGATTGATGATGTTCCCTTCTTTATGATTCCCATGTCCATGTTCATCATGTCTAAGAAGATTGGATCCTTCTTAATTCTCATCATTGATAGAATCGCTGGGTCCTTTCTACTTAGGGCATCTGCCACCTTGTTCGCTTTCCCAAAGTGGTAACGTATTGAACAATCATAATACTTGATGAGCTCTATCCATCTTCTATGGCGCATATTAATCTCTTTCTATGTGAATATATATTTTAGACTCCTGTGGTCAGTATATATCTCATATTTCTCCCCATAGAGATAATGCCGCCAGATTTTCAAGGCAAAGATTACCGCTGCCAACTCTAGATCATGTGTTGGATAGTTTCGCTCATGGATTTTCAACTACCTTGAGACATAGGATATCAATTTATCATTCTGCATTAGCACACAACCTAATCCCTTCTTCGAAGCAACACTTAATACCACAAAAGGTTCCCCACTTGTGGGTAAAGTGAGCACGGGTGTAGTGATAAGCCTCCTTTTCAACTCCTTGAAGCTTTATTCGCATTCAACACTCCAAGAAAAATTTACTCCCTTTCGAGTTATCTTGGTAAGATGGTTGGACAATTGTGATAAATTTCTCAAAAATCGTCAATAATATCCAGCTAACCCCAAGAATCTACGAATATCTATTACCGATGTTGGCCTCGGCCATCCCTCAATTGCATTTCTTTTGGAGGGATCCATAGATATCCCATTGCTTGTGATGATATGACCCAAGAATGAGACCTACTTCAACCAGAAATCACACTTTCTGTACTTTGCATAGAGCTTCTCCTTGCGCAAAGTCTCTAGTACAGTTCTTAAATGCTCCTCATGATCCTCCTTGGTTTTAGAGTATATTAGAATATCATCTACAAAGACTACCACAAATTTCTCAAGGTAATCTCTAAAGACTCTATTAATCAAGTCCATGAAGATTACTGGAGCATTAGTGAGTCCTAAAGGCATTACTATGAATTCATAGTGCCCGTATCTTGTGTGAAAAGTAGTCTTGGGGATATCTTCTTTATTCACCCTTACTTGATAATATCCTGACCGCAAGTCCACCTTGGAGAAGTATTGTCCTCCACACAGCTGATCAAACAAGTCATCAATTCATGGAATAGGATACTTGTTCTTTATCATGATTTTTTGAGCTCACAATAATCGATGCAAAGGCGCATTGACCTATCCTTCTTCTTAATGAAGAGGACTGGTGCACCCCATGGTGAAGCACTTGGGCATATAAACCCTTTATCCAGATTATCCTATAGTTGTTTCTTCAGCTCTTCAAGATCCATGACAACCATTCTATATAGAGTCTTGGATATTGGTAGAGCCCCTAGTATAAGTTCAATTGAGAATTCAACATCTCTTCTAGGAGGAAGACCAGGAAGTTCCTCGGGAAACACTTCAGCGAATTCCCTCACAATAGGCATTTATTCAAGGATGGTTTCTTCCTTGGACTCAATCATCTGAGCCAGATATGCATTCTCATAGGGAAGTAATATCTATTCTTAAGATGATGGATATAAAGGAGATTCATCTTCCTCCTTACAATTTTAAAGAATCGGGGGTCGATTCTCCATATGGAGTGTGATTTCCCTTTCCCGACAATTTATGTTGGATCTATATAAGGAAAGGCAATCCATGCCAAGAATTACATCAAATTCCACCAGAGGGAGTATGATGAGGTTTTCCGGGAAATTCAATCCACATATTATAATAGGGGAGGACTTATATTCATGGGATGCAATGATTGAACCATTTGTAATACTCACCGATATCTTCACTTCCATGATTTGTGGTTGTGCTGAGATTTTTCTACTAAACTTTCGAGATATAAAAGAAGGCATAGAACCTGAATCAAAAAGTACGTTCACTATTCTTTAATTAATAACTAGTGTACCTATCACCACTTCATTTTCGGGCTTCACTTCGACAGAAGTGATGGAAAAAGCTCTTCCTTGCTGCCTTGGAGGTTGTCGGTTACCTTCAAAAACCCTTGGATTAGGGAACTGATTTGAAAAATGCCCCGGTTCTTTGTAGTTATAGAAATAAACAATGCGTTGAGGTTTGAATGGAGTGTTCCTCTCCTCTATCGTAGCCGCAAGTCTCTCTTGCTGATAGTTAATAGCTAGGTTCCCTTCTCTTCTACACCTAAATCATTTTCTCATCCCCTTGAGTCAATTTCTAGGGTGCTTCTTTCCACACTTTTGGCAGGTGGGGAGCTAGATATTCTTAGCACCATTGGATTTATCCATCGGACCACCAAAATTGAAGTACACCTTATGCTTCTTGTCCCCATGATACCCTTGTGATTCCCCGATCTCCATTTAAACCTTGAGGGCACATCGGACAATTTCCTCATAGCTGTCGAAGTCACAGATCGCTAATGCTTTCCATAAGCTAGGCTTCATCCCACCAAAGAAGCGGTCAACTTTGCATTTGGGGGTAACGACAAAGTCGAAAGCGTATCGTGCAAGCCTTGTGAAGTTTCCCTCATATGCTCCAATAGATTCTTCATCTTTTTTCTTGAGGGAAATGAAGTCCCTTTCCATCTTAAGCCGGAGGGTGCCCGGAAAATATTTATTGAAAAACATCTTCTGGAAATCCTTCCATTACAATGCCTTGATCTCCTCCTTAGGCTTCGTATTTTTGATCAACATCCACCATTGATCATCTTCACCCTCCATACGATAAGCCTCCAGGAGGACCTTCTCTTGTTCATAACATTGAAGGATGGAGAAGATCTTTTCAATGGAGTTGATCCATTGTTCAGTGATTGTGGGATCAGATGATCCACTAAAAGTAGGAGGCCTTTGTCTCATGAAGCTCTTGATAGCAACTTGTTCTTTCTTAGGGGGGGGGGGGGTTGAACGTTCCTCTTGACCTGTGTTTCTATTCAAAGCTTGAGTTAGCTGAGAGATAAGTGTGACAAAGTTCGTGAATCCCACTCTCATTGGATTGGGCATCTCATTAGTACAGTCATCACCATGATCTTCACATCGGTTGTTAGCTCGAGTCCTCCTATTACCATCCATTGGAAAAGAATATCCCCCGGGAGTTTCATAACCAAGAGTGCATCAAGGCCCATTTTCGTGCACCAGTTCCCGTTCAAGTCTATCTCAAAGCGGTGTTTTCAGGTTTTACCCCTAGGATACATCTGTGCTAGAGCAGACTCTACCTGCTCGTATTCAGACAGGGATGTATTTTCTTGATAACGCAATTAATCAATACTCACCAAAACTTAGGGACATTTTTTATTGTACTTAGTCTTGCATCTAAGGCTTTACTAGGGTTTTCTAATCCTAATCCCAAAAATAAATAAACCTACCTCTGATACCAACTATGACAACCCTTCTTTTATTACAAACTTAAACATGATTTATTACATAAACTATTCACTTGATAGAACATGGAAGATCGAGATGTCTAGTGTATTTGGGGCTTAGGATCATTACATAACAAATTAAAACATGAAATACAAAATATTCATTGAAAACTTCCTTTACATGACCACTACATTCCCTCGTACTTAGCATTGCATGGTATTACCTGAGGACATGCATAAGAAAAGGGTGATCTATAAAGCCCAGTAAGGGAATAAACATGGAATACATGAGGAGTACAATAGATGTTAGACAATAGGAATATCAATAGAGTACAATAGAAACATGGACATAAAGGCATGATATAGCATGATAATCATAACATGGAAATATGGCAACAACACTTAACATGGAATTAGCATGAGCTAAGTCCCATTGCACATGAAGCATGAGTAAATCCTCATTGCACATGAAGCATGAGTAAACCCTCGCTGTACTTGAATTAGAATGAGTCAACACTCATTGCACATGACGTATCATGATACTATACTTTACCCAATGCATTGGAGCGCTATAAGGGCGCACCCTTCTTAAACATTTCATTTCATGCATAAGTGTGCCACATGGATCATAAAACATGGATTCCTAAAACATAATCATTTATTCCACGACAAAGGAATGTGGAATGAAACTTTATAATTAATAAATAAATGTGCATGAAGGTGAATACCCTTGATGGATAAATGGGCATGGTATTCACTACACAATGGCATTGGCTTAGAAATTTGGTGTAATTTCGGCAGCGTAACGACGTGATATAAGAATTCATAAAAATGGTTGATGAGAGAGAAATGGGTTTCTCATCATATCTACATGAAATGGACAGTAAGGGGGTCATATATATACATGTCCCAACAATTTTAATGGAATTTAGATTCATGATACAAAAGTATTGTTTGAATGTAAATGAGGAGAGAGAAGTTCCTTTCGGAATTTCGGCATAGTAACGGGTGTACATGGGAGGAATTTAATGAGAGAAAAAGGGGTTTCCCATCATTCAAACAATAAGAGGTAAGTATGGGGGAGGTGCGAAACCATACCCCATCATTTATAATTAAAATTAAAAGGGCATAACAATATTAAGAAAATTGGACAAAAAAAGTGAAAGGAAGAAAAACCCTTACTTGGAAGTGTGCTTCCAAAGGCTTGAGAGAGGCTTGAGAGAGGCTTCTTGGGAGCTTGGGGCACCTTGTGAGGATTCTAGAGAGATTAGGGCAGAGGTTGGACGAACTCCAAAGGCTTTGAGTGAGAAGGAAGTGGGATCTTGGGTGGGTTTATATAGGAAAGGTGAGTGAATTCTTTATTATTTAGGTTTGGGACCCCTTACATTAAACTAATCCAAACCACAAATCAGCTCATGGTTTTTGCCAATGGTTTTTGGAAAATGGAATAGGAAAACAATATTTTATAAGACCAAAGTCCTAAATTCTTAAAATAACGGGGTTGCTTATGTGGAGGTGAGTCACACTCCCCTGGAAAATAATTTAAAAAGACAAGATATTTAATAAGTTTTGAGGGGTCCATTAATGCTTTGTAAAATAAGTCAAACAAACAAAAAATCACATTATTTTAATGGTAAAACATATATTGGCCGAACATAAAGCTTATAGTATTTTATTAAATCACTATTGGGTAATTATGATGTCATAAAACACATTATATATTTAAACGGTATTTAATTTTTACCCAAAAATTTGACTGTCTCAGAAAATTGTGAAAAATTCACCGTTGGATAATTTCGATGTCCTGATTACAGAAATAACACTTATTTTATCTAAATAATTTTATAAATATGTTAATTTTTACATTTAAAATAAAAACCGACATTTATCGAAAATTCATGGGTTTTGACAAAAATGACTTTCAAACCTTAATAAAAATTACAATTGCATTCATAAAATTATAATACCATTTATATTTAATAAAAATTAATTTAATAATAATAATAATATTTTATTAAAATATTATTTAATTCAAAAATCCACTAATTCATCAAAATAGATTTCTTATCTGAATATTAACTAAAAAAAATACTATTTGTGATTTAAAAAAAACTATTTACGAAGTGTCGATAATGAAAAGAAGGTATATTCATTATTATATATAAGAAATATACATGAACATAATACTAGAGATTTGTTACATAAAACCTTAAAACAGCCGCATAAGACCTAAGGGTAAGGTGTGCGATGGTGACAGACTCTTGGGGTGGCTCGGATAACATCGCTCGAGTGGTAATCTCTATCAACTTCCACTTTTCCTGTAGACGGTCCCTTTTGAGATTGACATGATGAATCTCAGCTTGGACTTGGTCAAGAGAAAAACCCAAGGATGCCACCACTTTTCCGAGATTTGACAAATGGGCTTCGTATGGAGAAATTCTACTGGATGAGGCCATCACTTCTTTTGTCTGAGTAAATTGGATTTGTTAAAGCCCTATATTTATACTAATCATGTGATCAATGTTCAACGACTATATTAGAAACGATCAAAATTCTTAACATAAAACCGAAGAAATTGAAATTTTATATAAACATATTATATAAAGAGACATTTAATTAGATCAAGTGGGATTTCCATTAATGAAACTTTGGGTCGTTACATGGATCCACTGATATACCCTCTCTTGAGATTATATAACCAACAAATGAATCCCTTTGTATCCAAAATTCACACTTTGTAAAATTTTCATATAATTTATCCTTTATTAGGGTATTTAATACAATTATCAAGTGATCTTTATGCTCTTACTTTCTATTTGAATAAATGATAGTATTATCTATAAATACTACCACAAACTGATCAAGGAAATATCTAAAGTCTTTATTAATTAAATCCATAAAGATAGTAGGATAATTAGTAAGATCGAATGGAATCACTATATACTCATTGTGTCCATACATTATACATAATGTTTCCTAGGGTATATCCTCCTTCTTGAACCTTAATTGATGATATCCAAAACTAAGTTCAATTATGGAAAATTATTGAGCCCCACAAAGTTGATCAAACAAGTTATTAATACATGGTAGAGGTTACTTGTTCTTGATTTTGTTCTTGTACAACTCATGATAATCAATGTAGAGTCATATCGATCCATATTTCTTCTTAAAAAAATGATGATAATAATTTTTAAGTAGAACACTTATGTATGGATGTCGATGGGTGGGGTCCTATATCACCCTCCAATACATTGTTATAAGATTATATCTCAATATATAGTTAGGTTTATTCATAATGGGTTTGTTCAAATTGGAATTGACAAGATGGGTTTGGTCACATTTTCAGGTGTGGAAATAATGAGTTTGATCACATAGTCATGCGCATAATGGGTTTACTCGCAAATGTTTTCCTATGATTATGGATGTGATAAAATTTCAAGTTTATCAAGTTATAAAACATTTAAAATTATTTTATCAAGTTAGTACAAATTTCAAGATGCATTTGATAACTAATAAATGCTATGTTTTTACAATTACACCTTTTCAATTATCTTGCACCTTATGTCATGTTCACATGTTATAAATTTTATCTTTTATTTTTCCTTAATAATATTATTATAAAATTATGTGGTTCTATAATGGTTTGTGATTATCATACACAGTTTTATGATCTATTATTTATATATTTATGTTTTACACATGTTTTTCTCATGCTTCTTATCTAATACTTTATGATATATATTTTTTTCCTTACTAAGAATTTGAGATCACTAGTTTCTTATGTTTCCATTCCATAGGTTATAAAGATGATTAAATCTTGTGATATGTCTAATAAAGGGTATATAGGAGAAAAATTATGGAAATTGTTTTTCATGTGTTATAAAATATATTGTTTATCTGAATAATTTCTAATACACTAAACATTTAACTACTTAGATTATGTGACTATTTCATGATGTATTATTTAAATCATGAGATTAATATATTATTTAAGTTATGTTTTTCTTGGGTCACTATAGTTAGTATTAGAGTATGGTTTAGTTATTTTTGGATATTATTTTAGATAAAATTAGTGAAAACTATAGGGAAAATTATAATGGATGATTCTAGGTATAGGATAACATCCCAATGTTTTGGTAAATTATGGATTATGTGGTTTTCATAGAAATGAATCATTATATGGATAATAAAAGTGGACATGTTTTTAAAAAATATTCATATGGGGATAATAACTTTGAAAAGATACAATTAGGTATATCTTGGTCATCATTATGGTGCCCAGCTAATGACCCCTTACTGTGAACCTGGTTTGGCACTCCCAAGGGATATGTTTTGGTAAATTAAATTATCTTTACAAACCATTGTGAAGTATTTGAATATATATAAATATTTTAGTTAAAAATAAAACCATGGATGAACTATATTGAAAACTAGATATTCATAGGATAAAGTATGCACATAATTTATGAAATCCTTATTATACATTTATAGTTTCCTTTTATATACAATCATTAATCTAAGTACATTTATTCATAGTTTTACTTTAGTAAAGGTAATGGATGGAACCCAAAAGGAATTTATTTAATGAGTGTAATGGATAATGTGGAGATTTTACCAATAGTAAACCTAATTATATTGGGGATGTAATACAAAAATATCATGATAATACTAAAAAAAATATCTAAATATGTGGGAAATAACCCAAATCACATTGAGCTCCCAAATGCACCAAGGAGGGAGAAACTTTCTATTGAGTCATTCATGAGGCATCATCTACCTTCTTTCAGTGGGTATCCTAATACATTGGTTTCTATGTAGTGGGTTAATTTAATGCATAATATATTTTTCATTCTCCAGTTCTTAGGCTATGAGAAGGTTTTTTATCCATCTATCATTTAGAATGTGACATTGAACAGTAGTATAGTCTCATTAAGAACACTATATAAAAAGAGGTTATAACTCTATATAATGGGAAGAGTTAAAGAATATATTTTTAATTAAGTATTTTCCATGGACTATTCCCATAATTATGGAGTGAGAATTCTTAGAATTAATGAAAAAATATTATAAGTATATTAGGTCATACAAAGAAAAATTCACAGACTTGTGAGGTATTCCTTAGGTTTTATCTTTGGTATTGAGAATAAAATTGTTCTCTTATTTACAAGTATAAATGAAGTATTCAAAGTTTGTTAGACACATGAGATTATGAAGCTATAAATATAATGTTCTATGTTCTATTAAGGTTGAGATCAATACTATAACCTCTCAATATTTTGGGGAAAAGGAAAGGAAAGTAGAGTATCATGTAAGCACTGATGATAAGACACATTGTGAGAATAAATCCCAATTTCTTACATGTAATATATATGGGAGGAAGCACCCAGTTAATTTTTTTCAAGATATTATAGAAGTTTTTTAAGTTTATTAAAGCCAAAAACCAGGTCTACAACTGTCAAACCAAGGCCAAGAGGCTGATTAATACAATAAAAGAGAAGAAGGCCCCTACTAATGATCCACCCACACTACAATGCTTCAATTATATGTAGTTCATAAATTATATGAATCGATGACCAAACCCTTGATATAATAAATAAAATAATCCCCAAAAACCTTCCAAAATAAGGGAAAAAGGAAAGGCATTCAAGATCACTACCACTGAGGTAGATCATGATAATTAAGTGATGAGAGGTATAATTAATCTCTCCTTTAGATTTGTGAAAAACTTATTTGATTCTATTTGGTCGCATTATTTTATATCACACAAGTTCTCTAATAATGTGAAATCACCACCCCAGGAAATGGATATTATACCATCTATGAAAACCCGTAGTGACACAATGATCAAATATATGATTAAAAAATATGCTTTGATTGAGATTTATGGGAGGTTACTTCATGTGGATATTATTTTTATTCCTTTGGTTTAATTTGACATAATATTGTGTAAAAATATGCTTTCCCTACATAAATCACATATCAACTATCAGGAGAAGGAAGTCTCATTTCATATTCTAAATCGTCATATTATCATGTATTGATATGAGGATGATTATGAACTCCCCATGGAATAAAATTCTATAATATGGGTTATGGTACCCAAAAATAAGGGAATCTTGGATCAAATGATTTGGGAAGAAGTCAACATTGATGAAATACCTATTTTAGAGAATATACTAATGTATTTATAGATAAAATTCCTAGTATTCCCCCAGACTGTGAGGTTGAGTTCTTAATTGAACTCATTCCTGGATCTATGCCTATCTCAAAGAGTCTGTATAGAATGGATCCAATTGAATTAGAGGAGTTAAAGAAGGAACTACAAGATAACTTGGAAAAGGGTTTCATATACCCCATTTCTTTACCATGGGGTGTGACAATCCTCTTTTTTCAAAAATAAGGATGGATCAATATGAATTTTCATTTATTATTTTGAGATTAATAAAATCACAATAAAAAAAGTATCCTATACCCCATATTAATGATCTATTCGATCAAATATGAGGATCTCAATACTTATATAATTTTTAAATTCAATTTGGATACCATAAGTTAAGGTTTAAAATGGAGGATATATCTAAGATATCTTTATATACAAGGTATAGACACTATGAGTTTATAGGGATACTATTTGGACTTACCAATTCCCTTATCATATTCATGGATCTAATGGATATATACTTTAGAGACTACCTTGATAAAATTTTGGTTATATTTATAGATGATATTATTTTATATTTAAATAGTAAAGAATATAATTAAGATCATTAAAAACTATTTTAAAGACCTTGAGAAAGGAATTTTTTCCAAATTCATCAAATGTGAATATTAGATACAAAAGGAAACATTCTTAGGACATGTAATCAAAATCAAGGGCATATAATTTTATCTATAAAAGATGGAAGTTATCAATCAATGGACCAAACTGAACACTGTAAATGAAATCCATATTTTTCATGGGTTAATTGGAAATTATCTATACTTTTTGAGAAATTTATCATGGATATAATATCCACTAACCATGTTGACATAGAAGGGAGTAAAGTTCCTTTAGAAAGAGGGATTCAAAAAATGTTTTATGTAATTAAAGAAGATGCTGGTCACTACTGCTGTACTTACATTAACCTATAGTTGGGAAGAGTATGTAATATATAGTAATGCTTAAAAAAAGGTTCTAGGTTGATTCCTCATTCAAAATGATAAGGTAATTATTTATGGTTCATTTTAATCAAATAATCATGAGAAACATTACTCGACACATGATGTAGAGTTGAAAACAATGATATTTTCATTGAATATTTGTTGAAATTATCTATAAGGAGAAAAGTGTGTTATATATACTAATCAAAAGATGTTTGAATATATATCCATATAAAAGGAATTGAATATTTTCTAAAGGAGATGTTGGAGTTAATAAAATAATATGAATTATTAATAGATTACCACCTAGGGAAGGAGAATGAGGTGGCCAATGATCTGAGTAGGGAATACCATGCTACACTATCCATGATAAGGATTGAAAAATACCCAATAATCATGGATTTATAAAGGATTAATCTTGAATTCATAATTGGGGGATATAGATCCTATATTTCCCAACTGAATACTCAACCTTCTATTCACATAAAGATCAAATAATCCTAGAAAGATGATGTAGATCTATTGGAAATGGTAGTAATATTCCATAGTTCAGCTTTGATAAAGAAGAATTTATAAGGGTTGAGATCAAGATATGTGGCCCATCAAAGAAGGAATTGAAGAAAAAATTCAAATTATATATATAGATTATCCATTTATATATATCCGGGAAGTATGAAAATGCATAAAGATCTAAAACCAAACTTATGGTGGGATAGTATAAAGATAAATATTATAGAGTAAATATCATTATTCTTGGTATTCTAGTAAGTTTGGTATGTTGAAACCATTAACCATACCAATATGAAAATTATAAAACATCACTATGGACTTCTTCCTAGGACTCCACAAAACTTTTAAATTTCATAATTCATTGAGGTAGTTTTGAGCCACCTTATTAAGTTAGTTCATTTTATTTCCATCAAATAAGATTTCTCCCTTGACCATCATTCCAAGATATATATAAGAGAAGTGGTAAGGCCACATAAAGTAACACTATCCATTGTATTTGATTAGTATATGAGGTTTACCTCAAGGTTCTGGAGAATTTTTTAGAAAGCATTGGAGATAAAGATGAGCTTTAACACTATATATCACCCTCAGATAGATAGTCAATCTGAGAGGATAGTTTAAACTCTATAAGATATATTGAGATCGTGTTCAATGGATTTATATTGATGTTGGGATCAACAACTTCCCTTCATAGAGTTATCATGTAACAATAGTTTCCATTATAGCATTTATATGGTACTATATGAGGTTTTTAATGGGAAGAGATGCATGACTCTAACATGTTGGGATTAATTGAAGATAGAAAGATGAAAGCTCCCGACATTTTTGAAGAAATTATGGAGAAAGATCAAACCATTCAGAAGCACATGAAAGAGATAAAAAGTTAATTTAAGAGTTA
Source organism: Viscum album (assembly GCA_963277665.1). Lineage (NCBI taxonomy): Eukaryota > Viridiplantae > Streptophyta > Magnoliopsida > Santalales > Viscaceae > Viscum > Viscum album. The sequence goes on from CAUJRU010000161.1 coordinate 181,339, forward strand.
TGAAGATAATCATCAAGAAGATATAGAGTTTTAAGTTGGTGACATGGTTTTCCTTCAAATATCTCCATGGAAGTGATTTATGAGAATTGGCAAGAAAGGGAAGTTGAGCCCTAGATACATTGGGCCCTTTAAAACCCTTGATCATGTTAGGGTTGTATCCTATCACTTATTTCTCCCTCCACAACTCTACTAAGTACATAATGTGTTCCATGTATCAATTTTTAGAAATTACATACCAGTCCCTTCACATGTGATAATCTTGAAAGTTGTGAAACTGGAATATGATCTCTCATATGAGGAAACACTAGTGGAAATTATGGATCAATGAGATAATGTGTTATGACCACTAATATAGTCAAGGTTCTATGGTGAATTTATAATTTTTAGTAGGCTACATGGGAACCTGAGGATGTTTTTAGAGAGAATAAAACGAACTTGTTTTCCTCTATTTAATAAAATTTTTTAGAAAAAATTGTTTTATATGGGTTAGAATGTAACAACTCATGATTTTAGTGATTACTTTTCCATAATTAAATACCATGTGAGTATATTTTATTATACAGGACATTGAACTAAAATAAAATATCACACAATAATAAAAATATATTACCATTATATTATAGCTATTAAGTTGGTGGGTATCACTAAAACTAACCACTTTATAAAAACTATATAAAAGTGTATAATAAAACAAAGTTATTTTTATGCTTAGAAAATATATGTTTCATAATTTTTTTTTATGCATGATTATATTAAAATTAATTTTTAAAAATTTAATAAATTAAATCAAACAAAATGAATCATATATTTTTTATTATAATGATAAAATTATGTAATGTGGTCAATTTATTTTTAGGTGTAGAATTTTTTTTACAAATTAAAAATTTCTTACCATGATTGTGAGATTATTTTTTTTCAAAGAATAATATTTTTATAAATATTATGTATTAAATAAATATATTTTAAATTAAGACCCTAATAATTTATTTAAACATATATAAAAATTAATTACAACTCATTTAATTGGTAACCAATGTTAAATAATATTAAGAACATTTAATGTTTAATATTAATTTTTTTCTGAAAAAATAATTTTTCAGCACATTATATGTTTTTTTTTAGAAATTAATTTTCTTTAATTTAGAAATTTAATTAGGATAATTAATCCCAAATTTAGATTTATCACATAAAAATTTGGTAATAAGGGTCTAGTTATATTTTTATTAATAAAATAATCGATATGATTAATATTTAATTTAGATTAAGAAGACTTTAAATAACTAATCTAAGGTAGCTTGAATTTTCCTAAATTTACATGACCTTTAGAACTTATATAAAACATTTTTTAGGTTTTAAATTATTACCTATAATTATCACCAACCTTCCCTCACTTTACTCACCTAACTTTCATTCATTTCCATTATTATCCCTTACTTACCATTCTTTTCCATGGAAAGTCCCTCTTCCTCACTTATAAAAGGGTGAAAAATATAGAAATTTTAATACCACAGTTTTATTTAAAAATTAAATTTAACCTCTACCCAAAAATTCCTATCCTATAAGTCCTTTAAATTCCCTAGTTCCCTTACTCACAACATTTTTCCCAATTCCCTCAAATATAAGGCCTTTATCAAGAGGAAATTTCATGTCTCAACATAGGTATCACATCTTTCTTAACATTTATTTCTTATTATTTACTTTATAAACCAACCATAAACATAGTATAATAATAAATTCAGAATAATTATTGTGGTGAGATATTAATAAAATAATATAACCATTATTTATTCTCTTCCATGTACTAAGAAAAACTAGGATCATCATTAGTGTGTGTGCGCAGATTGCCACCTCCATGAATCAACACTTTCAATTTTTCATAAACACCTATAATGGACGGTCATAATGATAGTAATGGTGAATAAATATGTTTTATATAATATTTTTATGGTTCTTAAATGATCAATTACTATATTCATTCACCTTATCATTCATTGAGTAATATAAACGCTAATCATGTGATGTGCAGACTACCACCTCGACGAAGAATCAATTTTTTTATTTTTCTTATAGTTTTTCATTATTTATCAAAAAATATTGAAAAATGGTTCAACATAATAAAAATATAAAAACAATATCATTATTATTATATTATAATTATATTATTTCCAAGGAAACACCTTCTTAACCATACTCACCAATCGTATTAAAGCGTGCTCAAGATTATGCTAGTTTGACCACCTAATTATATAATGTTATGAAATTATATCATGGATGATTATTAAAACTTAATTTATAGTATAATATGACATAAATATGTAAATAATTATTATTTTTTCTATATAGGATATATCAATAGTTAACTTATTAATTATGTATACACCCTTCGTAGGTTAAAAATAACCAAAAAAAATTTCATTATCACTTTCATATTCTACGATAAATACTAAATTACTCATTAAAGAAAGTTTAAACAACATAAATAATTATAATTCATCAATTATAGTAATATAAATTAACTTTGAGTAATGAAATTTGTAAGAATAATGAACATCAACACCACTTCTATAAAACTACTACAAACTATCAAAACTACAATCACCAGATGTTGAAAAGAAGATTAAAACAATATAATACATGAAGGTAATTGTTATCAATGAATAGTATAAATAGAATTATATAATAATAATTTTATAAAATAAGTAATTAATATTTTTATATTTATGATATAGGAGGTTCAAGCATTTTTTTGAAATCAAGGGTAAAGTTATGGGACTTGGTAAATCAAAATCAATTATTTGAGTTACCTAATTTATTATTGAACATTGTATTTCTTATAATTTACATTTTTCTTGTTTTAATTTCAGAAATTCTAGGTGAAAAATGTTTTTAAACCAAAATAAATTTCATTTTAGGTATTATTTTCATTTCTCTTAAAAAATGGGGACATTTTTAAAAGGAACTCATAACTATGACTTTTACAACGATGAATACAAAATGTTTTCAAAAAAATATTTTCATGATTTGGTTATCATTATCTTCAAATTATATATCACTAATAAATTTATATTTTATATTTTATTATGTTATAAACCCTTTTGGATTATGATATTTTGATATCCTATGATTTCTTAAGTTTGTGTTATGTGACATGTTTAAGAAATCATTTCTTTTTTTTATATGTTATTTAAGTTATGATGGTGATTATTTTTAAATGGAACACATATGTATGGATGATGATGGGTTGGGTCCTATATCACTCTACAATGCATTGGTATAAGATTATATATCATGATTTAGTTAGGTATGGAAATAATGGTTTTGTTCACAGATGCGTGGGCATGATGGATTTGCTCACATTTTCAGGTGTAGACATAATGAGTTTGTTCACATAGGCAAGGAAATAATGGGTTTGATCGCACATGTTTTAATATAATTATGGATGTGTTAAAATTTCAATATTATCAAGTTATGACACATTTCAAAGTTTTTAATAAATTCATTCTAAGTTTCAAGGTGCATTTGATTTTCAATTAATGTCATGTTTTCATGATTATGACTTTTCAAGTATCCCACACCTTATATCATGTTCACATGTTATATGTTTTATCATTTATGTTTGATTAATTATATTTTTATTATCTTTTATAGATCAATCATGTTTTGTGATTATCATACATTGTATTAGATCTCTTATTTAGACATTTATTTTCCCTTATATTCTCCTCATGCTTATGATCTACTACTTTATGATATGTATTTTCCTTTAATGATTGTTTGAGATCACCCATTTAATATGTTTCATTTAATTAGGTTATAAATATGATTATATCATATGATATTTCTAGTAAAGGGTCTATAGGATCACAATTATGGAAAAATTATTGTAAGTGTTATAAAATAAGATCTTTTTATAACTAATTTCAAAGGCACTAAACCTTTAGATCCTTAGATTATGAGACTGTTGTGTGATGTATTATTTAAATATTTATATTAATGTATTATTTGAGTTATGTTAATCTTGGGTCACTATATTCAACCTGTGAATCATTGGTTCATGGTGTGAATGATGTTTCTTAGGGTGGATCTATAAGTTGGGAAACTTGGTTTAGTTAATTTTTTTTCTTAGGTTTAATTTATGGTGTGACATGTTTTTCATAGTGTGACTGTTCATGGTGGAGTTTTTAGAGGTTTTATCTTTAAATATTTCACTATTTGAAAGTATTTATTCATGATGTTAAATCCCTCTTGGGTTTATTAGATTCATCAACTTGTTTTTATGAAGACGTGAACCGTGTAATGTTAATGATGTGAACTGGATTTCATGCCATGAATTGATTGATTTTCAAATTTTCTATAAATTATATACACCTTTTAATCTCCCTTATCCTCTCATCACTTATCTCAAACTTTAGGTGATACTTAGGTGATTTTTGGATCTCTAAAAGCATTTGATATTTAGAATTAATCCTTGTCTTTTAGATATTCGATATCGGTGATTCCAGGTGTGTCCTTATTCTCCTTATATTTGAGTTCTTGCTTGTTTCTTCAAAGGTTTTACAATATCTATTTATATTGGAGTTGGGGGTTTATTAATATTTTATTTTGTTAAGTCATTACTATGTTCCTAATTGATTCAAGGATTCATTGTGCGATTTTTTCCTAACGATTTATCCTCTCTTTCTTTAGATTTTCACAATGAATCATAAATCTTATTTTGAGGTAGGTAATTCAAGTTATCTCCCTTTTTATGTGAATATATTATATTATCATGAATTTTATTTTTGTTGGGTGAATGGTATGAATTGGCATAATTAATATAATAAATTATACTAATGAAAATGAAAGGGGATAGTGTTATACACATATGGTTACTAGTTTTCCTTCATATTGTTTATTTTTTTCTAGATATATGATTGTTATAGAATTATGCCTTCTATTGTTTCTTTTATTTGATAATAAACTTTAAGTAAATAAATAATTAAAGTTGGTAAACAAAAAGACTAATTTGATTATGTTTGTTATGTGCTTGTAATGATGTGTACAACTTAGTGGACTTAGTTCTTCATGGCTTGGTGGCCTTGATTGTTTGAAGATTAGTGGATTTGGTTCTTCATATCTTGATGGCCTTAGTTATTTGTGAATTGGAGTCCTTGTTTGGGATACGATGGCTTTAATTATTGGTTTCTTGTTAGTGGTTCATCAACAATGGAATAATATTGGATTATATAATAATGTGGAAGTAGTTAAATATTTTATCAATGTAAATTTAAATTTATAATCAATAGATAAATCTTGGTGGATAAATTGTTAAATCAAAAAATAGGAAATGGAACCCTGGTTATATAACTTTGTGTGATTCTTATAGATTTATTATTTTCCATTACTGGTAGTGCTTGGTGGTGTGATATCAACAATATCCTAATGTTGGTTGTGGCAATGTTGATTGTGTGAAACCACAGGTGTGGTCTTGTATAAGACTATTATATACCTGTATTTTTTTTCCTTATACAACCCAACCAAATTGGGTAACCTGATTAGAACCCATATAACCTAGGGGTATTTTCCATAACATCCAGGACATGGAGGATACAAATGGATTAATACCCCCTCTTTTGGGATCTCCCTTAAGTAGAAGCTTATGGAGATACTGGTGGTGGATGATGTGATATGTCGTGAAGGTCATGTGTGTTAGGATAATGGAATGAAGTTAATGTTCTACATATTCATGATTACCTACTTCTCTTTTTATGTGATATGTGATATGTAGTCAGTTCTATAATATGTGATATATGGTTGGTTCCACGAGACATGATACATGATTTTTTCATCGGGGAATTAGTATACTATTTTCAATTTTTCATGAGAGACATTTGGTAAGATCTTACTGATTATACATGTTATTCTCACCCCATGTATATATAAACCATTTTCAAGTTTCTAGGAGGACTTTACTAACTAGTCTTCATAGTACTGGCTCAGAACTTGGAGTTGTTATAGTTTCTATGACATGATTCTTTTGGTATCTTTTTTATTTTAGATCCATTTTTATCTATATTATATTCAGGAATTTTGGGGTTTCTTATATGGAATTTTGGTTTATTTACCTTTCAAGGTTATTAGTTGGTGTTTTTTTCCTATATTTTTCTAGGATAGTTGGGGGTAATTCCTCCCACATTTGTGTGATATACCTATAGTGCTAGTCTCCAACTCAGGGTTTACTGGAGGTGGGAATCAGTGGTCACTCCTATTCATTGCTGACTCAAGATGGGTACCAGTGGGAGGGGGGTCATGATAAATTTCATGGTGTAGATATATAAATAGTAAATAATCCTTAATTATAGTATATAAAGTTCCTTATGAATCATCCAATACATATGCCCCAGGAGCATCAAAGTAGGTGCACAATTTGGCCTATTAGTTGTGTATCGAGTGAAGATTAAGTAAATACCCAACCAACCTTTTTAAGGGTTATTAACCTTAGGTGAATTTGATCTAGATCATGTATCTACTTGTTTGTATCTAGATAGGGATGCCATTTGAAGGAACTACACACTCTTTTTTTACCAAAATTTTAGGATGTTTTTTTTCTAGGGGAATATTTGAGCACTATAAACGCTTGTAAAGGTATTATAATGAGATTAAATAGTGATAAATAATTGATAACATGATAATTAATTTATAAAAATTAAGTGTAATGACATTTCTCATTGAATTTAAAAGGAATTGTAAGGGTTGAAAAAATAATGGTAGCGAGGAGGTTAGGAACCCTTATCTTGTAAAATAGTTTCTTAGTGATTGAGTGAAACACCTTAAAACCATATAAACTTCTTATACAAACTCTTTAGAGGTAAAAAGAGAGGTAATTCATTCTCAATGACTTCATAGTGGAGAGGAATTGAATAATGGGTGAGTATTTATAGTAAATGAGGATTTTTTTATTAATTTCAAAGCATGGACCTTGGACCCAAGGTTATAAAAAAATATAAAATCATTGGAATTCATATAGTTTTAGACCATGGTATTTAACATGCAGTGATTTGTTTTTGGATTTTAATTATTTAATATCCAATACCCATTTAAAACATATTATTTTGGATGTGGACAAAATCCTTATTCCTAAATAATTGATTTTAAAATCTGAAAATATACTTTAGATTTTAAATATTCTTTATATATTTGTAGAATAAATTTTATTACATTAAAATAAATTATTTTAATGAATAATACCTTTTTTCAATACAGCCTTTATATTACTTATTATACCATTTTGAATTCATTATTATGTCATCATACTTACCACATATTCAATTAAATTTTAATTTTTTCCCAAAAAATTGAATTTCTCATAAAATTATGAAAAATTCACCATTAGATAAAAAATTTAAGGTCCTTTTAATGAAAGTAATTATATATATATATGTGAAATTTAATAACTAAAAAATCACTTTTTTATGTATTTATTTTTCATTTGGCTCATGGAATTCAAAAACACTTCTTCTTTTTAAATTAGATTATATTCAAATATATATGTGTGTAATTATATCATTATTCATTGATTAATAAATTTTTAATAATTATTAATTAAATGATTTAATTATTTTTTTTTTGAAAAATTAAAAATAACAGATACATTCATTTTGTTGAATCTCAGTTCTTACATTCTCTCATACTTAAATAATTATATCCTCAAAATTTTGGGGTGTATGTCATTCTAGGAACAAATAAATAAAATTATTCCTCATTGCTTCCTCAGGATCCCATATGACTTCCTTAAAATTTTTATTTATCCAAATGAAATTCACTAGTCCAGTTATCTTATTCAACAACATATGCTCTCTAATGTCAAGAATCTATACAATATCTTCATTATATAAGATGCCATGATCTAGGTCTGTTTCCTGAATGATCAATACATGTGTTGGGTCTAACATGTACTTCCTTAACTTCGAGACATGAAATTCACCATAAAATTATAGAGGTTGGGTGGAAAATCCAAATGATAATACAAAACTCAAATTCTCTCTAAAACTTAAAAAGGTTGAATGTACCTCATAATTAGCTTCCCTTTCTTACTAAACCTTATAACTCCCTTCCATGGTAATAATTTCATGATGACATGATCTCTTACTTGAAATTTTAATTCCTTCCTCTGATTATTAGAATAGATTTTATATCTTATATGATCCATCTTGGTATGATTCTAGATACCCCCCAACTTCTAAATTGTCTCATCAATGAGTTATGAACCAACTAGCCTAATTTCCCCAACTTCATCCCAACATGTTAGAGTATGATATCTTTTTCCATATAAGGCCTCATATGGTTCCATTTTTATACTCAAATTGAAGATATTATTGTATGAAAATTCCACTAGAGTTAGGTTTTCGTCCCATATTCCTTGGAAGTCAAGAGAGAATGACCTCATCATGTACTATAAGGTTTGAATGACCATTTTAAACTACTAATTAGTTTAGGGATGATGGGTGATGCTCAAAAGTACTTTAGTGTTCAAAGAAATTTGAAGACTCATTTGAAGTTAAATGAGGGTCATGATCATATAAAATTGATAAAGGTGAACTTTGAAGTATTACAAATTCATTTATATAAATACATGTAAGATATTTAGGGGTATATTTTCCCTTCTTGCTAGGAAATGTGTAGAATTGTTAATTCGATCCAAAATAATCCATATAACACAAAATATTCTTAAATTTCTTAGGTAGTCTAGTAACAAATTCTATTGTGATATTGTCTCACATATATATTAGTATAGAGAGAGGATTTATGATAAACTTTGGAAGTTTTCTCTTAGATTTTACTTGTTGGTATACTAAGAATCTTAACACATAGTATTAAATTTCCTACTTCATGTTTTCCCATTATAACTGCTCTTTTAGATTTCTATATATCTTTTTAAAACTAGGATGTATAGATAATTTTAAGATGTGAGATTCATCTAGTAATTCCCTCTTTAGCTCGGGTACTGATGATACACGTAGTTTCTTTTAAAAATTTGAGACACCATTTTTGTAGATGAAGTATGTTAATATCCCATATTTTATAGATTTTATTTTATTTTTTAAAACATTTTCATATTATTTAGACCTCTTTATATTCACTAGTAAAGATGGTTGGGCCATTATTTTGATAAGGAATGATGCACCCCTTCCTTAATAATTTCCATAACTAACTTTACTAGATCCATGAATATAATATCCATCTCCACTTATAAAACAAAATTTTATTGAATATTTTATTGATAATAAATTACATAATTTCCGTACATTGTGTTAAATATGTTTATTTATATAATATTTAGATTAGATCATTAATTTGAAAATTTGATGAAAATTCTAGTTTTGACGCTTTAAAGTTTACATTATTATTTTAACCATAAATATTTTTATATGGATTATTTGAAATTTAAATTTTGTTATATTATTCTTTACTTAATGGGATACAACTTTGATTTAGATAATTCAATATATATCATGCATTTGGTTAGAGTAAATGGACCATGAATTCAAATATGGAATGGACTCACCAAATTGGACATTACTTAATTATTTGGGACTTAAATTATTAATCTGGGATTGGATTGGGATCAAATTTAGAAATAATTTGGAGGAACTAATTTTTTTAAATCATAATTATATAAGGATAGATGTTTCACACATTTTAGTGGTAAAAAAATCAGTCTATGTTGGTTTAAAATATTTCACTAATTTCTCATTCACACTTGTAAATTCATGGAACCCTTACCTCCACTCCCCTATATAAATGAGATTTTTTCTCTTTTTTGAGGGGTTTAGATATGAATTAGAATATTTATGGTATAGTGGAAGTGGTTTCACTCCATTTATGCAAAAATTTCAAGAGAGAGAGAGCTATTAAAGAAAGGATCCCTTCATCAAAGCATTCTTCTTCTTCTTCACATTGTAATGTTTGTGTTTTCATTATAAACATATTAGTTTCTATTATATTTCTTATGTTTTTTTATTTTATTCTTATATAATCATCCTATTTGGTATGTAAATCAAGAATAGAAACATGATTTGGTTATACTCTTCTGAAACTTTTTCACATGCAAAACCTTTTTACGATGACTACACCACCCATGAAAGAGTAGTTTTTCTTAGTAATTGATCAAATTATCACCTTATTCACTTATTTTTTTGAATCAATGAGATAACTTAATTCATAAAATATGATCCATGATATTTTTTTTAACTTGAAATAAACTTAGAAATCAATTGATCAATTAACACAAAACTCATGAGGTTGAGTAATGTGTGAATTGTGAGAGTGTGATCTTAATCGGTAAAACAAAAAAACACATGATCGATATATAGATTTAAAATATAATCCCAAAACTTAATTCATACTAATTTATAGAATGGATATGTGACCTAATTTATCAATGACCATAATTTATCCTTGTAAATACAATCAAATCAGGGTGTTACGATTGCATGTTTTGAAGCTAGCCTAGGGTTTAATTCATTTCATCTTTGTGGTTAAGTTAATTCTCATAGGTATTGGGGGTTAAAAAATTAGGATATCATAATTAAGTGAATGTTAATTTAAATTATAATTATTAATAAGTGGATATGTATAATTATATCAATTACACCTTCTAATTTTTTTTTCTAAAAACATCTTCTTGTTGCATTTTCATAATATCATTTCAAAAAAAACAATCTTCTTCCAGCATACTTATTTTTTTTATAAAAATAAGAAAACCTAATACTTTTTAATATATTTTTTAATTTTTTTTAAAAATACCTTTAATTTTTTTAAATATTTCCTCCTTAGAGAATGACCATGTTCAACCACTCTGTTGTATCTAAGTACTTTAAATTTACACATGTTTGAGAGTGCCCATGATAGTGCCTTTTAAATTGGAACCATTTCTAGGGAGTATAATATTTTATTAAACTAATTATAGGTATTTATTTTATTTTACTTTATCCTTTTATTTATTTTATTTATTTTTTCCTCTTTCCCCTTTCTCAATTTTTTTTCTCTCTCTCTCTCTTTTCTTCTCTTTTAGGTCATCAATTGAAATTTATTCTCATGATATTATGGTATATTCTTATCACTTTATCTGATTTATGACATTATCTATCCTGATGATCTCTTTGATATAGACCCTAATATTGAATGTAAACTTAGGGACCATGTCAAAAAATCTCGATCTATAGGAAGTGTTGAAATTTACCCAACTCAGGAATTCCACCACTTTGGGAATTTTGAAATAGGAAACTCATATGAAAAAAATATAAAACCAGATCCAATAAATGGAAGTAATAAAATTTTTCTTAATAAAATCATTTGATAATTTAATGCACTATACATTAACCATCAACCAAATTTTATTTCATAACTAAACCTTCAATCAGAATTTAAATTAAAATCAGTATTTATACACCTTCTTTCAAAATTTCATGGTCTTTCTAGTGAGGATCCCAAAAAACATAAAAAATAATTTAATGTAGTTTTATCAACCTTGAAACTAATAAATGTCTCTGAAGATCATATAAAACTAAGATTAATCCCATTATTACTTTATATAACAATAAAATATTAGATATATTATTTAGAGATTGAAGATGTAACATGTTGGAATGATTTGAAATGTCTTTTCTTGCAGAGATATTTTGTAGTATCGAGGACCACTTTCATTCTTAAGGATACCTTAAGGATAAATAAAGAACAAGGAGAGTTAATTTATGAGTTTGGGGAGCAATTCAAGATGTGGTGTACAAGATACCAACATCATAAAATCAATGAGAAACTCCTCATCTAATACATTTACGAAGGCCTCACACCTATGGAGAGAAGCATGTTGGATGCCATGGTTTGAGGGTAATTGGCTAAAAAAACTCCAGCAACTACACATGTGTTTATCAATAAGATGGAACAAAACTCTCAATAATCTGGAGATCAAGGTACACCACATGTTAGAGAAGTACATCAGGTAATTCTATCTTCTCTTCAAAATAATTTATTGATACCAAGTTGGATGTTTTGAACACTATGGTGAGACAAATTTCTTTTCCTCAAAAGACATCTCAACCCACTCTTATGAGTCCTTGCGGAATTTTTATTGAACTAGACCACCCTATTGAAATTTTCCCCAAATTATAAGAGACATAATATTGCACAACCATATTCCTTGGGTGAACATATTAGTGGAAACAAAAACCAAATCCCTAGAAGAAGTATGATTCCTTTTCACCAACATAAAATCAAGGGTGGAAATATCAATCAGACACGAGCTATGAATATAGACAACAACAAAGGCCCCCTTTTCCAAAAAACTTCCAATATCTTTTTCCTCACCAACAAGGTTTTCAACAACCCCAAATGAGTTTTGAAGTCCAATAATCAACAAGTCAAAAACCAAAAGGTAATTATCATACAAAGGTAGATTATAAAACTAAATAACTTTTGAAACAAATTATTCTTAATAAATAGAATGAGTTGAAGAGTTTAGGTTTGTTGTTAAGAGATTTTAAGACACAAATGATCCAGATTACCATTTCCCTATATGAACTAGTAAGTAAGAAATCCATAAATCTTCTTTCAAAACACGCTCCAAATTCTAAGGGGAATGTCAGTGCCATCACATTGAGAAGTGGGAAACAAATGAGTGATACATATTTAACTATCATTCCACCAAGATTCACCTAAAACCTAGAGAATCTCCATTCAAGACCAACTGATGAAAAGTCAAATGAGAAAGAAAAAGGGAATAAAAAGGTTGATTATGTTCCTCCTAAACCCCTTTAATTTCCAAATAGAATTATATAAAACAAGAATATGTCTGAAGAGGTGATGAAAAAAGAGGATTTGGATACATTTAAGCATGTTGAGATCAAAATCACTCTACTTGAAGTAATCAATCCAATTCCAAGTTATGTCAATTTTTAAAAGAAATCTATACAAATAGAAGTGGGCTAAAAGGAAATGGACAAATAAACCTTGGTAGGAATGTAACTTCACTCATCACACTAAATATGGTGATTCCTGAAAAGTGAAAGGACACAAAGATATTCACAATTCTATTCACCCTATGGGAGTTATATTTTTTTGATGCTTTATGTGATTTGGATGCCTCTATTAATGTCATGAATCACTCTAGTTTCTCTTCTTTGTAGGTTAGAAAACTAAAGGCAATAAGGGTGGTGGTGGAACCGGTGAATAGGGATACAAAATATCTAATAGGAGTCATTAAGGATGAACTTGTTTAGGTAAGGGAAATGATATTTCTTATGGATTTCTACATGCTAAATATGGAGTATGATTAGGCAAGTACTCACAATCCTGTCATTCTTGGAAGATCCTTCCTGAAAAATACCAAGAAAATCATTAATGTCCATAAGGGTACAATTTCTATGGATTTTGGAGATGGGACCGTATGATTTAATATTATTGACTCCAAGAATTACCTCTTATAGGACCATTCTTATTTCTTCATCTCCCATTCTGACCCATATTGTAATGAATCTATTTTTTTTGTTTTAAATATTTTTCAAATGGGGATCATTCCATGTTTAGAGAGATATTGAGGATTGGTTCTAGTTTTATGTCACAAAATACTATCACACCTATTTCTCATGATTAAACCACACTCATTTTTGATTTTTATGTGGATTCTTATTCTGATTATGGGCATATAATTTTTGATTAGGACATGGATATTGATTTTTCAGATGGATTTTATTCATTATTCACTAATTTTGATGATATAAATTCATACTCTAACATTAATTATGAACATATATCTATTCCCACATCATTTACATAAATAAATAACGCACCCAAACTATAACTCAACCCATTTTAACCAAACGTAAAATATTCATACCTATTAAATGATGAAACATTTCCTATAATAATTTCTTATAATATCCTACATGAATAAGAAACACAAATTTTAACTATTTTAAAGAAGATTATAAGGGAAATTGGGTGGACCTTAGGAGACATACCTGGTATTATTCCCTTTATTTTCATGCATATGATTCTTTTAGAGGTTGAGTATAAATCGGTTAGGCAACCAAAAAGGAGACTTTCCCCCACACTGTTAGAAGTTATAAAAAAGGTGGAAAAATTGATTGAGGTAGGTATTATTTACCCTATTTTTGACACTTAGTGGGTTATCCCTTTCTAGGTTATACCCAAAAAACATGGTTTACTATTATGAAGAATGAAAATGATGAGTGAGTTTATATGATAGTACAAAACAGTTGGCGAGTGTGCATATATTATAATAAATAGAATAAATACACTTGTAAGGACCATTTCCCATTTCCATTCATTGACCAGATTCTTAGAATACTTGTAGTCAAGATACAATATTTTTTATAGGATGGTTTCTATAGATAGTTTAGGTTCCCATTGTAGCAGAGGACCAGGAGAATGTGATACTCACCTACTTGTTCGATACATTTTCTTATCAAAGGATGCCATTTGTACTTTATAACACCCCAAGTAACTTCTAGAGATGCATGGTAAGTATATTTTATGATTTAATTGAGACTTAAATAGAGTTATTTATAGATTATTTTACTATGTACAGTTTCTCATTTGATGATTGTCTCTCGAGTTTGGAAAAAGTCTTGCATCACTGCATTGAGAAGAATTTGGTTTTAAACTTTGACAAAAGTAATTTCATGGTAGAGAAGGGAATTATCCTAGGTTATGTAGTGTCAAAACATATAATTGAGTTTTATAGATCTAAGGTAGATATTATTTCAACCTTTACATATCCTATATGTGTTCGTGATGTTCAATTATTCCTCATACATACTAGTTTTTATCGGCACTTCATCAGGGATTTCAGTAAGATATCTCTACTATTATCTCGATTGATTCAAAATGATATTAAATTACTTTTGATAATTCATGAAAGGAATAATTTAATGATCTAAAGAAGATCCTCACCACCCCTGATCATATATCTCCCATGGTGGGACCTCCCATTTGAGATTATGTGTGATGTTTCAAAATTCATAGTTAGAGAAGTCTTATCCTAGAGGGTGGAAAGGCGGTAACATGTGATTGATTATGCATCAAGGACTTTGGATCAATCCCAAAATAATTACACCATAATATAAAAGTATTTTCTTACTATTATTATAGAATCCTACATTTTTATTACATAACTTTCATTACATTATACAAAATAATGGATCTTTTAAAATTTAGTTTCTTGAAAAAATGGTACATAATATATGAAAATGTAAAACATTATTTTATTCCAATTTAAATAAATAATCAAAGGTTCATCCTAATTACAATTACTGAATATCATAACCTGGGGACATACATTAAAGGAAAGGGTGAGCATAAATCCTAGTAAGGAAATGCAAGGGAAACAGTTTAAATGTGATCTTGAGGAAATTCAATAAGAACATGAAGAATATCATTATAGAATGAAAAATAGAACATGAGAAATATCATAAATAAAATAAAATGAATAGTAAATTTTAAATGTGGATATAAAATTTATTTTATACATTCATAAGCATATCACAAAGGTGTTATAAAAATTACTATGTTTATTCACCAAGGTATCATAAAACATGTCATCTCTAGAGATTAAATTCTTTACCCAATGCATTGGAGTGATATCATGGTGAAACCTTAATATGTATTAATTTTAATGTGATCCACATATATAATAATAAAAAATATCATAAATAACCTATGGGTAAGAAAATAAATGGCTTTTGTATCAAAATCATGGTGTTTTAAAAAGTGCTTAAAAACATGATCATTATGTAATTTACAACCCAAGAAAAGGGAATGGGGGTTTTATGTATGTAAATTATAGAATAAAATGAATAATTTTTACATATTTTGAATAACCCTATAAAATAAAGAGGTTCGAGTATTCACATAAAGAACATAATTTTTTTTGAGAAAAATAGATAAATTTTGAGAAGAAAATTCAGCAGCATAACAGGTATGAAACATGGTTTTAGAAAACATTAAAAAGAGAGGGGAAAATGGTATCCAAGTAATAAAAGAATCTTAATATAGTATATTTATAGAATAAAATAGAAATAAGAAAATATTATGTAAATTTTAAAGATATACCACATAAAAAGGGAACATGAAAGGAAAAGAGAAGTTGAGATTTTCATTATCTTGAAGTGTAACTCCTAAAACTCAAAGATTGGGACCTTGGGGGATTGAGAAAACCTTGGGAGGGCTCTTTTGGAGGTAAAAATAGCATATATTAATTGATTAAGAATTGTGAGTGAAAGGAAATACAAAAATTAGTGGGTATTTATATCAAAAAAGGAGGATTTGTTTAATAATTTCCTTAGACACCTAGGTAGTGGTAAATGCAAAACTGTGGGCTTTACCATGGTATTTTACCATGGTATTCGAAACTTGGGACACCTATTATGTTATCATAATCCAAAATAGTTTAACATAATTTTATATTATATATAACATAATTATTATGTCATTAAACATACAGAAAAACTCAAACTATATTTTTACTATTCACTGAAAAATGAAATATTTTTGAAAAATATCATAAATTCACCCTAAACTAATTTCGAACTGATGATTTAAAAAAAGATGTTTATTTTATCATAATAATTATATAAGTATGATAAATTTAATTTTTAAATATAAAAATCCTTATTTATTAAAAATAAAAGCCGATAGAAAATGCATAGTAAAATTTTTGACACTTGAAAAAAATAAAATTATTTTATCATTTAAATTTAAATAAGAGAATTTTAATCATAATATTTCATTAAAATAATTATTATCCATAATATATTAGTTTATTATAAATATTTATATCTTTTCTAAAAAGTACAATTTCTGTCCGAAAAATCAATTTATCCAATTCATCACATTTTTAAGAAAAACTATTCTTAAAATAGAATTGATAAAATAAAAATTTTATTTATAAAAAGGTATTACACATTAAGTAACTAAGTAATCAACACAAACCCTTTATAACACTTGCATAAAACCTAAGGTTGAGGCTTTCGATGGTGATAGATTCCTAGGGTGGCTCGAATAACATCGTTTGAGTGGTAATTTCTGCTAACTTGAATTTATCTTATAGGAAATTTCATTCAAGATTAACATGTTGAAGCTCAGCTTGATATTTGTCAAGAGAGAAGACCAGTGAGGCTAACTCCCTCCCAAGTTCTGACAAATGGGCTTTGCCTGACATGACTCTACTAGATGAGGCCATCAACTATTCATTCTACATTAATTTTCCTTTGTCATTTCTACTTATAAACAATAATTATAACATTAAAATCATTATTAAGAGTATAGTTTCCAATGGTCATATTGACCAATGGTCATAATTGACCAATGGTCATAATTAAACAATGGTCATGTATTGGTCTAAACCTAATTGTCACATTTCAAATTATACTCACTTCATTATTAAGGAGATATATTTATGTTGCGTACAAAATAATATAACACACATTTTCAGAAAACAAAAATTATTCAAAAAGTTCAAATTGTTACATTCTTCCCCCATTAAGAAATTTCATCCCTGAAATTTATAATCTTTCCCCAGATTGAGAAAACGTGTGGGTACTTTTTCCTCATTGTCTCCTCCGGTTCCCACACGAATTCTTCATATTTTTGGTTCCTCCCCAACAATTTAACAAGGTGGGTAGTCTTGTTGGGTATAACATTGTCTCTACTGTCCAAGATCTCCACCAATTACTCCTCATAATAGAGGTCATGTTCTAGTTGTACCACCTTAGGATTCAGTACATGTGAAGGTTTTGGTATGTACTTTCACAAGATAGACACATGGAATACATCATGAACTTGAGCTAGATTTGGAGGAACTAAAAGCCGATAGGCCACTACTCTAATGAGATCAAGGATTTCATAGGGGCCAATGTACCTTGGGATAAGCTTCTATTTCTTCCCAAATTGCACGACTCTCTTCCAAGGTGAAATTTGAAGGAAGAATTTGTCACTAACATCAAACTATAAGTCCCTTCAAAGATTATCAGTATAGATCTTCTACCGAATATGGGTAGCCTTTATGCTTTTTTGGATGAAATGAAATAGTTCTATTATCTCTTGCACAATATCAGTACCAAGAATCTTTCTCTCACTAGCTTTATCCAAACAAGTCAGAGTTCTACATCTCTTCTCATATAGAGCTTCATAGGGTGCCATTTGAATACTCTAATAGAAGATAGTGTTGTATGAGAACTAAACTAATGGGATATGTTGATCCCATCCAAATTTAAATTACTTTGAGCATGTTCTTAGCATGTACTCAAGTGTATTAATAGTCCATTCAGATGTACATCAGTTTGGGGGTGATAGGCCGTACTTAAATTCAATTCAGTACTCATAGCATGCTGAATACTTCTCCAAAATTTTGACATGAACCTTGGATCATGATCAGATACGATAGAGAGTGGTACCCCATGAAACCTTACCACTTCTTTTACGTAAATCTTGGTAATTTGGCTGAGTGAGAAATCTCCTAGAATAGAGATAAAATGGGAAGTATTGGTGAGACAGTCCACTATAAACCATATTTCATTGTTTCATTTCGATGTTATCAGGAGACCAGTAACAAAGTCCATAGTGATATTATCCCACTTTCAAGTTGGTATTAGTAGTGGTGTAATACCAATTTAGGAATCTCTACCTTCACCTATTGAAACAACAAGCACCGTGTAGTGTAGTAAACAATCTCCCTTTTCATATTATCCCACCAATAATGATCATGTAGGTCCGTATATTTTTTTGTGCTTCCAGGATGTTTAGAGAAATTAGATCTATGAGATTCATCCATCAACTTCTTCTTTATTTCTGGAATATATGGAACACATAATCATGTATGAAATTTTAGTACACCTTCTTGATCAATATTGAACTGAGGAAACTTCCCAACCTTCATATCCTCTATCTTCTTTTTCAACAAAGGATCATCTCTTTTAGATTTCTTGATCTTTTATAGTAATGATGGTTGAGAAATCATTTAGGGCAGGGTTGATGATGTGCCTTCCCTTAAAATCCCCACATCTAGTTTTACTAGGTCTCAAATCAAAGGATCTCCTTGAATCCCCATCATTGAAATAATAATAGGGTCTTTCCTACTTAATACATCAGTGAATTTGTTTTATCTTCTAGAATGATAATGAATTGAACAATAATAGTCTTTAAGAAGTTCCAACCATCTCCTCCATCTCATGTTTAGTTCATTTTCATGAAAATATACTTTCAAAATTTTATTGGATGTGTATATATCACATTTCACCCCATAAAGATAGCACCTCTATATCTTCAGATAAAAAACAATCACAACCAGATCTAGGTCATGCGTAAGATAATTCTGCTCAGGATGCTTCAATTTTCGAGATTTATAAGCCATCAACTTGACATATTTCATGAGGATGGACCCGATCCATTTTATATATGAATCCATAAAAAAGAAAAATCCTTCTCTGATAGAGGGTAGAGTTAACACAGGTGCAGTAACCAATCTCTTATTCTGCTATTGAAAACTTTCTTCACACTCCTTATTCTAGGAGAACTTATCACCTTTTCAAGTTAACTTGGTTAGGGGGTTATAAATTCATGATGTTTTTACAAACCTCCTATAATATCCCACTAATCCTAGGAAACTATGAATCCTAGTTAATATTGAAGGATATGGCCAATCCTCCACCACCTTTATATTGGTAGGATTAACTGAGATTCCTTTATTGGTTACAATGTGCCCCAAGAAAGAAACTTATTATAACCAAAATTTACATTTTTCTGAAATTTAAAAGTATCCTCTCCTTCCAAATAGTTTTCAATATAAACATTATATGATCCTCGTGCTCCTCATAACTTTTGGAATATATCATAATATTATCAATGGAAACTACCACAAAGTTATCAAGGTAGTCCTTAAAGACTCTTTTCATAAAATCCATAAAAATAACAGGAGAATTAGTCAAGACAAAGGTCATAAAAATAAACTCATAATTCCCATATCTTGATCGAAAGGTAGTCTTTGTAATATCTTCATTCTTCACCATTAATTGATGATAACTAGATCAAAGATCAATCTTGGAAAAGAATTGAGCCCCATGAAGCTGGTCAAATAAATAATCAATTCTTGGAATAGGGTACTTTTTCTTCACTATGATCCCATTGAGTTCTCTATAATGAATTCATAACCACATTGATCTATCCTTCATCTATACAAAGAGAACATTTATACCCAAGGAGATAGTCTTGAATAGATAAACCTCTTATCTAAAAGATCTTGGATTTGTTTCTTTAATTCCTCCAACTCCACATTTTCTATTTTATATGGGGTATTTAATATCTTCTTGGATCCAAGAATGAGTTTAATGGAGAACTCAACCTCTATTTTTAGGGGAGGTATAGGTAACTCCTCAGAAAATACATCAATGTATTTCTGAATGATGGGGACATTCTTTATTCGAATACTTTTATTTCGTTCTTTATCTTCACCGATCATCTCCATAAAGAAATCTATGGGTGATTTTTCTAGACAAAGATCAGGTTGTGATATTTCTCCTTTGAAAACAACTATTGGTTTTCCATTCAACAATACTGATATTTCCTTGCTTCCGCAGCTGATCTTATAATTATACTTTGAGAGCCAGTCTATCCCTAGTATAATGTCAAATTCCAACATGGTAATGACTACTATATTAAAGTTGATATTGTACTAACCAAAGTGATTATTGTAGTTTCTATATACTATTTATTCTTTTATAATCTCTTAGGAGTCTTGACTAATAAATCTACTTCTAGCAATTCAAGGATTGATTCTATATTCTTTGCAAACTTGGAGGAAATAAAGGAAGGCGTAGAACTAGAATCAAACAAAGTACTTACTAGCTTTGAGATAACAATGATTGTACCTACCAATACATCATTTAGAGATTCAACTTCAACCTTAATGATAGACAAAACACAACCTTACTCCCTTATCCTATGCTGAGGTTGATGGTGATTCCCCTCTTTTAACTTTGGATTTGGACAATGATTGGAAAAGTTCCCAAGATATCCACACTTGAAGAATTGGACTTCTTGTAGGGATTTCACCATCTTCACTTTGTTGTTTGTGTTGACAGGTTGAGGCTTCACCTCACAATGATAGTTCTGAGTAATATCAAATTGTCTTATACACTTGTAATTTTTCCCACTCCTAATAAAGTAGTTCCCCAAATGCTTCTTCTCACATTTTTTTCTTGTGGAAAGTTGAAATTGCTTTCCTCCTCTTCCTTGATCAAATATCCTCACCAAGGTTGGGTCCAAAGAACTTTTCTTTTCATTTGATCTATGGGACCACTGCATCTCTCCAAAATCCTATTCAATTTTCATATCACTCCTCACAATCTCCTCATAGTTGTAATAGTCTCAGTTGAATAGATTATTCTGTAGATGGGTTCTTAGTCCATCGAAGAATCTATTAACCTTCCCATTAGGAACCATGATAAAGTTAGAGGTGTAATGGGAAAGTATTGTAAAATTCATCTCATAGATTCCCAAAGATTCATTTTTCTTCTGCTCCAGCTCAAGGAATTCCTTATCCATTTTCACTCATATTGAACAAGGGAAATATTTTTTGAAAAAGGTTCCCCTAAACTCTTCACACTCAATTGCATCAATATCTCCTCTTAGATTTATATTTTTAACCAGTGTCCACCATCGATATGCTTCTCCCTCTAAGTAGTAAAAAAACAAGGTGAATTTCTTTTATTCCAAACAATAGAGTATATAAAAGATCTTTTCTATAGATCATAATATTTTTTCAACAATAAATGGGTCGATAGATCCACTGAAATAAGGTGGTAATTGATGTATAAAGGACTCAAGAAAATGTTTTTCCATTTGATGTGAATCTGATCTATTGGATTGATTCAAGTTATTTATCATAACTCGAGTTAGTTGATTCATCATTATTATGATGTTTTCCATTCCGGTGTCCATCGTAAGTCCATCAGTGCCTGGTCTATTGTGCTCGCCAATTATGCGGTTTCTCCTATTTCTATCCATTTTCTAAATTAAGAAAACCTTAGTGAGAAATGTGTTTCATTTAATAATCTTATAATTCTAAAGAAATTTCATTTCTTAAAACATCATGTTTAAATATGTTATTCTTAAACAACAATTACATTTTATATAAATCCTTCATAATGGTTCATAAAAAGATTGTGATTAACTAAAAATATCCCCTGGGAGTGTCAAACTAGGAGTGTAGCAAGGTCTATTTTCGTGTACCAGGTTACACCTAGTCATACCCGATGTGCCATATTGGAGTTGTTACCTCTAGGTATATCTGTGCCACAACTACATCCACTTTTTCATATCCAAACAAAGATTTATTTTCTCCAAAACCATTTACTTAATATGTCACCAAAATACAAGGATGTTTTCCTATATTTAAAAATTTATATAGGGTTATTCCTAAAGTTTTCAAATCCTAATTTCCACAAATAACTAAACCATAATATGATACCAACTATAGAATACCAAATTTTTAATACATAACTTTCATTACATTGTAAAAAACAGAAGATCTTTTAATGTTTAATTTCTTATAAAAAGGTACATAATAAATGAAAACTTAAAACATTCTTCTATTCCACTTGAAAGGATTCATCAAAGGTTCATCCTAAGTAAAATTATTGTAACTTATAACCTGGGGACATACATCAAAGGAA
The DNA here is from genome assembly GCA_963277665.1 of Viscum album. Classification (NCBI taxonomy): domain Eukaryota; kingdom Viridiplantae; phylum Streptophyta; class Magnoliopsida; order Santalales; family Viscaceae; genus Viscum; species Viscum album. The sequence goes on from CAUJRU010000161.1 coordinate 204,066, forward strand.
AGGGTGAGCATAAGGCCCAGTAAGGGAAAGAAAGAGAAATAGATTACACATGATATTGAGGAAATTGAAAAAGAATATGAAGAATACCATTATGGCATAAAAAAGAAAATATGAGGCATATCATAAATAATCAGTGGCGGTATTTGAAAAACCATGGGATTTCCCATGGTATTTTCCCATGGTATTGGACACTTGGGACACCTATTATGTTATTATAATCCAAAAGAGTCAACCATAATTTTATAATACATATTACATCATTATGATGTCATTAAACATATCGAAAAAACAAATTGTATTTTTACTATTCACCAGAAAACAAAATATTTTAGAAAATTATCATAAACTCACCCTAACCTAATTTTGATGTACTGATTTCAAAAATTATGTTTATTTTATCATAATAATTCTCTAATTATGATAAATTTAACTTTTAAATATAAAAATCCTTATTTATTAAAAATAATAGCGGATAGAAAATGCATAGTAAAATTTCTAACACTTAAAAAAATAAAATTATTTTATCATTTAAATTTAAATAAGAGTGTTTTAATCATACTATTTCATTAAAATAATTACTATTCATAATATCTTAGTTTATTATAAATATTTATATCTTTTTTGAAAAGTAAAACTTTTGTCTAAAAATTCAATTTATCAAATTCATCATATTTTAAAGAAAAACTATTCTCAAAATGGAATTTATGGAATAACAATTTTATTTATACAAAGGTATTACACATTAAGTAACTAAGTCCTTGACACATAACCTCTTATAACACCTGAATACGACCTAAGGGTGAGGTGTAATATGGTGACAGATTCTTAGGGCGACTCAAATAACATCGCCTGAGAGGTAATTTACACTAACTTGAACTTCTCTCATAGGCAATTTCATTCGATATTAACATGTTTAAGCTTGAATTGGTAATGGTCAAGAGTGAAACCCTGTGATGCTACCTCCCTACCAAGTTTTGAAAATGGGCTTTGTATGACAAGACTCCACTAGATGAGGCCATCAACTCCTCTTTCTGCATTAATTTTCCTTTGTCATTTTTATTTATAAACAATACTTATAATGTTAAAATCATTATTATGAGTATAGTTTATAAAAATCATATTGACCAACTATTATAATTGACCAACAGTCATATAATGGTCAAAACCCAATGGCCACATTTCAAATTATACTCACTTCATTATTAAATAGATATATTTATATTGAGTATAAAATAATATAACACATATTTTCAGGAAATAAAAATTATTCAAAAAGTTTGGGTCATTACAGTTATTTTTGATTTAGACAAATTACACTCTTATTTATTGGGATCAAAATTGGTTTTTTCCTCAGATCATACAACTTTGAGGTACCTCTTAAAGAATACAGATGCAAATCCATGACTTATTCATTGGATGACCATTGTTCAAGAGTTTTACATAGAGATAATGAATAAGAAGGGGTTATAGAACTTGGGGGTTGAACACATGATCATGATCACTCACATATTGGAGAATGATACTGCAAACCAGGCACCACTTCAGGACACTTTCCCCAATGATCATCTCCATGTAATCTCAGGTATCCATCCTTGGTATGTAGATTTAGTGATTTAATTGGTTTTCTTTGAAATTTATAAAAACCTAAAGAAACACCAAGTTAAAAAATTGAAGAGTGAATTTAGGTTTTATGTGTTGGATGATCCTTAGAGTTGGCACATTTATAGTGACCAAGTCATTAGGATATGTGAACTCAATCATGATTTTGAGTCTTTTTTTCATTTTTTCATACAATTCCTTATAGTGGAAACCTTATACCCCAAATGACAACTAGGAAGGGCTTAGAATCTGAATTATATTTTCCTACCTCATTTCATGATTCCCACAGGTTTTTTAAGTAATGATCTCATTTATAACATGCCAGAAATATTTCTAGGAGACATGAGATGTCTCAACAGACCACACTATTCTATGAGATTTTTAATATACAGAGAGTTTATTTTACGGGTATGTTTACATGATAATTTTGTTTCTTATATATTATTTTCACTTTTGATTATGTTAGTAAATGAGTGGAGGCCAAGACCACCAGGACTGATGATTATCATTATATAGTGGATTTTTTCAAGGCTTAATTTTTTTGTAGGTTTGGAGTAATAAAGGCTGTCATCAGTGACCATGGGGCACACTCTTACAATCAAAATTTGGATTCCATTATTTGAAAGTATGGTGTGACACACAAAAAATCAAGTCCATACCACACCCAAAAAATGGTCAGGGTAAAGTTCTAAATCATGAGTTGAAACAGATATTAGAGAAAATAGTTCAACCAAATATATAGTATTGGATCAAGTTCTTGAATAATGAACTTTGGGATTATAGGACTGTATTAAAAACACCCATTGGTATGTACCCCTTCTGGATAATTTTTGGGAAAGAATTTCATCTTCCCATAGAGGTCGAGCATCAGGAATATTGGGCCATAAAGAAATGAAACATGGATTTCACCTAAGATGGAATTAAAAGGAAGCTAAAAATTTAAGATATTGAGGAGATTTGATTATAATTATATGATAACTCAAGTATATACAAGGAAATATCAAAATCAGATCATGGTAGAATGATCCAAAAAATAGATTTTCATGTAGGAGATAAAGTCTTTCTCTACAATTCATGATTGAAGATGATTCCTGACAAATTTAATTCTATATTTTTAGGTTTATATATTGTATCTAATGTTTTTACTTATGGTGTAGTGGAGATCACTCAAGAGGCTACAAGAAGTATATTTACATTAAATGGGTAGTGGTTAAAGTAGCACATTGAGGGATTTCCCACACATAGAGTTGATTCCATAATACTTCTTAAGCCCATCATCACTTGAAATTATCAGGTTGTCCAAACCCCTTTTAATTTTATATTATTTTTCTTTTTTAAAATTATTCATTTCATGTTCATTTTTCATCTCATAGGTTCACATTAAGGACAATGAACTATTTTAAGTATGTGGGAGGGGAATGTTTTTTGGGGAAACTTATTTAGGATTTTAATTTGTGAGTTTTGTGTGTATTTATTGTTGTTAATTAAAAAAAAACAACAAAAATCATGGAACATGCTCATTTACATGTAGAACATATGGAAAATGAATGGTTTCACAATTAATTGGTAGATGAGAAAGATCTCATCATAAAGGTTTTATTTTTATAAAAATAGAAATCATTGAATATATTATTGGTTGTGTCATTATAAAACATTTTATATTTTGACACCATTCTTTGTGATATTTTTTCATGGAAAATTATGTCATTTGTTTCTCCACACAAATTTTCATGAAACTATGACTTGTGAAAATTTTCATAATAAATTTAAGGTATAACCAAGTTAGGTAAATAAAATTCATCTTAGATCAATGGTTGATCCATATTTTCATTTCTCTTTCGATCAATTTCATTATTATACTGAATTGAACTATACATGTGTACCTAGTATCTGACAGTTGTACACCCTCAAAAAATAAATTAAAAATAATGAAAAAAATATTAATAAATAGAGGAGTGATGAGTTGTACAACATGTGGTAATATCTAGGATTATATCTTAAGGTTTGAATTTTAGGAATGCTTTAGTGAGTGGGTCATGAAATTTGATTACAAAGGAATGTAGAAAAAAATTATTATAATTAAAAAAGGTAAGAATAATTATTTTCCTTGAACTAAATATATTGAATAAAGGGTGGAGATATGATATTCAAATGGTTAACACACACACATGGGGAATTAGTGTCATAATAAACCCATGTCTTTTTACTCTATGATTAGTTTCATTAATCAGACTCAATATTATTTTAATAAAATTTATGAGATGATGAATTTAAAATTTATTTATATTGATTTCTTGATGATATTCTTATTTTTATTATAAAGCTACTATGTATTGGGAAATATGAACATGCATATCTTTTCACATTTTTCTAGATTTCATGATATGAGGTTTTTCCCATGAGTGAAAAATGGTAAGTGCAGGGGAGTTGAAAAAAAAATTTATTGAATATTTTATTAATAATAAATGAAATTTTTTTGTCACATTGTGTTAAATATGTTTATTTATAGAATATTTGGGATTATAATAATTCATCTTCAAAATTGATGAAAATTATATTTTTGACCCATTAAAGTACACTGAAGTATTTTTGTCATAATATTTTTATATAGATTATTTAAACTTTAAATGTTGTGATAGAATTATTTACTTAATTTGATACAAATTTCATTAAGATCATTCAAGATGTATTATGAATTTTTTTGGAATACATGGGCCACGATTCCAATGCTGGGTTGGACTCACCAGATGAGACACCAATTAACTATTTGGGACATAACTTCTTCATCCATTCTTGTATTGGGAACAAATTTGGAAGGAATATATAGGAAGAAATTATGAAAAAATAAAACTTTTTGAGTATAGCTGTTTCAAGTGTTTTAATGATAAAAAAGTCAGTGTAAGTTTGATTAAAATATTTGGATGAATTTATCATTCACACTTGTAAAGTAATGGAACCCTATCCTCCACTCCCCTGTATAAATGGGTATTTTTTTCTTTAGGAGGGTTTTATACTTGCATTCAGATATTGAGGGTATAGGGGAAGTGGTTTAACTCCATTTCTATAAGCATTTAAAAAGGGAGATATCTTAAAGAAAGGATCCTCCATCAAAGCTTTTTCTTCTTCTTCATGTTGTAATGTTTGTGTTTTTATAATAAACATATTAGTTTATGTACTATTTCATCTATTTTATTAAATTTTATTCTTCTATACTCATCCTATTTGTTTTATAAATCAATATTATTAGTTTTATTGGGTTATACCCTTTCTAAACTACTATACATGAAAAACGTTTCTACGATGACTACACCACACGTAAAAGGGTAGTTTTTCTTTTTAATTGATATAATTATCATATTATTCACTTATTTTTTTTGTAATCAATTATATAATGTAATTAATATAATATAATCCATGAATTAAGTTTTTAACTTAAAATAAACTTACCAAAAAATTGAACCATTAACACAAAACTCACGAGGTCAAGTAATTTGTGAATTGTGAGAGCGATATCTTAACCGCTAAAACAAAACAACACATGATCAATTTTTAGAGTTAAAATACAATAAAAAAAGTAAATTCATACTCATTTTTATAATTAATTTTTTCCCTAATTTACCACTGACCATAATCTATCCATATAATGGAAATCAAAGCAGGGTGCTATGATTTCATGTTCCGAAGATATCTTAGGGTTTAATTCATTTCATCTTTGTGGTTAAGTTAATTATCATAGGGTTTAAGGGTTAAAAAAATTATGAGATAATAATTAATTGAATACTAATTTGAATTATAATTAATAATAATTAATTGGATAGTTATAGTTATATTTATTACACCTTTTAAAATTATTTCCTAAAAAAATATATTTTCATTGAGTTTTCTCGATCTCATTTTAAAAAATTCAATATTCTTATAGCATACTCCTTCTTTGTTTATAAACATAAAACAAACCACCATTATTTTTAATAGTTTATTTCTTTTAATTTGTTTTAAAAATAAATTTAATATTTTTTTAAAATATTTCCTCCTTATAGAATGACCTTGGTCAACCACTCTGCTGAACCTAAGTACTTTAAATTTTTACATTGTTTGAGAGAAACCATGACAATGTCTTTCATCCATACTCATAATAGATAGAAATATATGATACTAATATGAAATTCATCAACCACTATTTTCACCTTCCTAGGCTGGTTGTGTTTTTTATAGTCATAGTACTTGAGTAGTTACAACCATCTCCTCTGTCACATATTAAGCTCTTTTTGAGTGAAGATATAATTTAATTTTTTTATTAGTATATATCACATATTTTTATATAAATGTAGTTCAGTTATATTTTAAACACAAATATTAAAGATTATTTCTCAAGATCATGAGTTGGATAGTTTTGTTTATTGGTATTTAATTGCTGTGATGTATAATCAAACACTCTATAATTTTGCATAAGGACATACCCTATCCCTTTCTTTGATGCATCAATATATATAATAAATACTTTCTTTATATGTGGTAAGGTTAATATAGATTAATTGATCAATATTTTCTTTAATTCATAAAATATTTTTTTTAAATTCCATATACCAGGTGAATTTGATCTCTTTAAATTTAAACTTGCTTAAAAAATTAGCTAATCAGTCAAAATTTCAACAAGTTATGGATAGTAAGGAGTTAACTAAGGAAAATACATATCTTAGTTATATGTTTTGGCATGGGAAATTATTTAACAACCTTTATATTTATAGGTTCGACTAATATTTCATCCTTGGAGATAATATGGATATAAAAATAATCTTTTTCAGGCCAAAATTCACATGAATTTATTATATAACTCCTTCTACTTTAGAGTCTCTAAGAAATTACAAAAATGGTCCTCATAATATTTATATAACTTAGATTATATAATTACATCGTCAATAAATATCACAAAAAATTTATCAATATTATCCTTTAATAATCTATTCATTAGATCCCTGAACACTTTGGGTGGATTTGTTAACCCAAAAGGAACTATTGTGAACTCATAATAGACATACCTTGTACAAAAATCCATCTTTGGTATATCATTATTATTGAAATTTAATTTATGACAATGAAAACAAAGATTAATCTTTAATAATTTTTAAACCCTTTAAAATTAATCAAATATATCATCAATGTGAGGTAAATGATACTTGTTATTTATATTAATGAAATTTTTTCCTCTATAATCAATGAAAAACTTCGTAAACCCGTCCTTCTTTTTCAAAAATAAGACAACTTCTCCCCAAGGTGAAACACTAGGGTATATAAATCCCTTATAAAAAAACTCTTTCAGTTGTTTCATTAATTCCACCAAATCCATTAGAGCTATTCTATAGGGAGGATATGATATGGGCTTTTCATTTTAGACAAGGTCAATAAATAATTAAACTTCACGTCTAGGTGAATATCTAGGTATTTCCTTTGTTAATACATCGCTATAATCCCTAATAATAGATACATAATCTATTATTAGGATATACTTCTCATTATTTATTTTATCTTCGCCAAGGATTCAATTAATATGAACTAATGGAGGTGGGTATATACAAAACTTAGGCAAATAAGTATCTCCTATAAAAACAAGGGATTTTATTCCACCCTCATTGATTGTAATCAACTTATATTGAAAATAAATTATTGAATTATACCTTGAGATTTAATTCATACCAAGGATTATGTCAAAGTCAACCATTGGTATTATAATCATGTTTTAAACTAAATAACCTATATGAGTTTTAATAGAGATAGAGAAATACAATTTTTTGATATAATATTTACATATATTTTTAACTGTAAACTCATTCCTTAGTGTATTAGGGGATGTGATTCAATGTTATCTAAAAACTTTAAAGATATGAATGAATAAATATATATATATATAATCAAGTAATTTATTAACTAAATTTGATTTTATGATCAAATTACCAACTATAACATCATTTGAGATCTCAAATTCTATTTTTGTGATTGCATAAGCTTGGCCTTTCTCCCTTGGACTCTTCTTGGGTAGATTCCCTTGATTATTATGGTATTTATTTTAATAGTATCCCGTATACTTATAATTGAATCATTGAAAATTTGTGGCTTATTTCATTCCATTGAACTCATGAGATTAATGGACCATATCACCAAAATTATAAAAAACTACCATTCCCTTTAAGAAATCCCCGAGGATTTTATTCCTATAGTTATTAAATATAATAAATTATATGCATACTTTGTTTAACTTTTCCAAATTTCATTCACCATGGTGCTAAAGAGACATCTCATTCTCTTTATTTCTTCTAAATGTAAAAGACTTGGATAATCCTTCTTGGTCTTGATTTCACTAGTCACTATATCCTAATATGGATAAAATGTTTAAGAAACTAATTACCTTTGAAGGCTTGTATTTAACCCATCAAAGAAGTGATCAATATTACTTTCCAGATTATGTTCATAATCCACAACATGTCTTAATAACCTTGTAAAGTTATCCTTATACTAAACAATGATTTCCTCTACCATTTATCTTAAATTAAGGAATTTACTTTCCATTTCATATCATTGTTCATGAGGAAAGTACTTATCAAATAATATCACATTAAAAGACTTGAATTCTATATTCTATATCTCCTCTTCCTTCTTTGGGTTTTGGTTCAAAACCACCATTTATCAAAATATCCCTTTTAAATTATATAAAACCATGATATCATTTTTCCTTTCATCGTATCCCTAAGTAAGTAATATATTCTCTAGGGATTTGATCCAATTTTCAGCTATAAATGAATTCATGGTTCTATTGAATGATAAAGGTTCCTTCCTCATGAAGCAACCCAACATTATTACAACCTATTGTGAAGTAATTGGTTATTCCATATAGGAATAGTTATTGGTTATTACCTGAGTCAAATGACCTAATATGTTATAATCTACACCACTCCAATACCAAACTCATTGAATTACACTATCGAGAAATCCATACATTGATTATGGGTTTTTACATGGTTTTTGTTCCTTCCATTATGTTTTATTTCTAAACAATGGAATATACTTAATGAGTACATGAATACAAATATGAATTTTAAATCATAGTATATAATTCATTTGAATTTATTAAAAATTAATTTTAGGTAATATATAAATATTTCTAGAATATCCTAAGTAATTGTAATGTAGTTATGTTCTCTAACTATGTTCTTCTAAATCTAGTTCATATGGTTTCTACTAAACTTTCTCTAATACTAACTATAACAACCTAAATACAATACTCCAAATCCCATGGTTATATTATTACAATGGTGTAGAATACATAGATCATAATATATATGATCCAATAGTTTAAAAATCTCAAGAAACTATATACATAGATGAACATTATATTAAATTTAAAACTTAAGGAACATCAACTGAATACATGAAAATTTATTATTTATTTTTATAAATCCATATGTCACATGTATTAATTTCATAGTTGACTATGAAAATAAGAAATAATATAAATGGGTGAGATAAAATTCTCATTAAGGTGCAGTGTACTATAAAATACATCATACATAAGAATGGAATCAATAATATGACCAGAATAATTAAATTCCATAACAAATAATATATCCATGGATTATATAATAATAAATAATTGTATAGATAAGAATAAATTATCTTATAGTGATGGAATGATTAATTTCAGATATAATAAACATTCCATCAGGGCCTCATGTGAATAAATCATTTATAAAAGGGTAAGGATTATTCGAAGTACCCAATTAGTTTCTCTCATGAGATCCATTGATGCATCTAGGGGCTATATAATTCTACACCCCACTCATCACATAACAAGTCCAATGCATCTATCATATGAAGATAATGGATAAAAATATATATCATAATTTTACCCAATGAACCTAATACATAATCATGGCTAGGTAGTTAATATTTTTCCATATAGTAATAACAGACATATAGAATATCACTATTTTCCCATTCAATGTAACAATATGAAATATAGGAGAATATCCTACAATCAACTTAGAAACAATAATATATTCACAATTTAATGGTATTTATTCTTATCAAATCAATAATAATAAGGCAATAATGAATATTAATTCGTGGTTTAGGTATATAGATAGAAAATAATCCATCATTGTGGTTTGTAAAGAGCATAGAATCATCTAAAACATATCCCCTGAGAGTGTCAAATTAGATGTACAGTTATACCAATTAGTTTTTGAACCAAGTGAAGATAAAGTTAATACCTAATGAATTTTTTAGGGTCATTACCCCCAGGTTAATTTTATTTAGAGCATGTACACACTTGTTTGTATCCAAGTAGGTATTTCATTACTTGGAAACCACACACTCTTTACCTCAACAAAATTTTAGAAAGTTTTATGGATATGAGAATATTTTATAATTCTAATGGAATATGAATGTAGTATAATAATAGTTAATGGTGATATATTATTGATATTATAATAATGAATTTATATAAATTGTGCATAATAACATTTCTCATTGAAAATAAAAGGAATTGGAAGGATTGAAAAAATAAAGGTAGAGAAGAGTTTAGGAACCCATACCTTCCAAAGTAACTTCTTAAAGATAGAGAGGGACACCTTATAACCCTATAAAATACTTGGAGAGAATATTGGGAGGTAAAATTAGAGGGAATTTATTATAAATGGATTTATAGTTGATAATAATGTGAGAATTTATGGGTATTTATAGAAAATGAGGGAGATGATCACACCACGATTCCCTATTCATTTCCACCCTTACACCACTATTTTAAACTAGTTTTTTATTAAAAAAATTAAAATTATAATAACAAATTTTAATTCACGATTGATTAAATAATTGTTTTCTTTTCACTATTAAAAAGGGGAATTTCACTTGTTTTGATGACTCCATTGAAGGTGGAGGTGATTCAGAGAGCCCACAATGATGTTGAAGGAAAATGGGCCAAACTGCATTAAATCCCATGAACACATGTCCACTATTTTGCATGATTAGAGAAATATGTTAATCCAAATGGGCTAAAATTTTATTATACTATCCATAACTCCATGGGATACAACTTTAATGAGGTAACCCAAGTCCATTTCTTCCATTAAGAGATTCAAAATATCCGATATTTCCAATAGAATGAATATGTATGGAGTCAAAAGTTTTCCTATGAATTTTAGAAATATATCTTATTATATACATTATCTAGCTGCCAAATTTGAAATGGATATATAAAAGGTGTTAGGAAATAAATTTTTGGTTTTATTCAAAGTGATTTAAGACTTTATGGCTGCCCAAAACCATGGACTAAGTGAATTCTCAAAATCAGGGTGCCCAAAACCACCTGCCACTTTGCCTATAAATTGGAACCTTGGGAACCCCATTTGGGAGTTAGACCAAGAGGAAAGCTGCTACTATTTTCGAGCCCTAAAGGAGTCCTATCATCATCCCTAGAAGTTATGGAGGCTATGTGAAGTGATATATCAATATCTCTTTGTTCCTCCCCTCCCAAGGATCTCAAAACTCCTTGTGATCACCTAGGGAGGAACGTGATGTAACCCTGAGCTTAATGTTTGTATAATTTTGAATGATATTTTTAATTAAAATATGTATTTTGTTTTTATTCATCCTATGTTATTATTTAATTTATTTATATACTGGTAGATCATACTCAAACTCAAATGATCATGTTTGGGGGTACCCTTTTTATGGGATGTTTTACACACCATTCATCACTTTCTCTTCCACATTTCAATTATAGTGTTTGTGTAGTTCATATTGGTCAATTGAAATTTCATAAACACTATCATGGAAATGTAATTTAATTTCATGTTAACACATTGAAATAAAATACAAACCTGGAAAACACATCAAGTTCTTCGTGTGTTGCCTCAGTGATTTTTAGTAATGAAGTCAAATACAAATCACACAATCATTAGCGGTATCCGATAAATCATTTTGTGTTTTCAACTGAACCATAGAAGGTATACTAGTTTAAACTTAGTAAAATTCTGGTTATTGGTGTTACAAAAAAGGGATTAAAATATCATAACCCTTTCTCTTGAAGTGATGAAGGATGAACATCATGAGATTTCCTGGGTTGATCACACTTAATTGAATCTATCAATTTATTCTTTATTGCATCAATTTATTTTATATGATTCCATATTAAATAAAAAAACCAAATTTAATATAATCCAATTACACTTTTGCATAATCAAAACTTTCTTTTTAAATTAATGATCTAAGGTTCCGTTGAGAGATGACCTAAGATTCCTGCTATACTGTAGAAATTCTAGTAAAAACTAAATATTTAATTTAATGTGAAGTTTTTGTGGCATTTCTGGGGATCCAAGATAATTTTTTACCTTTTAATCTTTTGTTTTATTTTTTTACTCCTTTAAATATTCCCCTTCTCTTTCATTTTTTTATATTTTTGTTTTTTTGTGTTCTTATCTCTCTCTTTATCTCTCTCTCTCTTCTTCCCCTCTCTCTAATTCTGTAATATATCCTTATATTTTCTTTTATCATTTAATTATTCTTAAGTATTTTTATTTTATCCATCATCTATTATAAAAAAATAAACAAAATTCTCAACTTATTTGTATGACCTGATCAGGAAAAGAAAAAATATTTGTAATAGACCCTGAAATTGAAAAGACAATTCAATCAAAAATTAGGTCATCCAAAGTAGGACAATCAGGTAATATAGAGGAAACCATTTTTGAACCTTTATTGGTCCCAAAACAATAAAATATTTAACCAAATCAAACCCTAGAAATCATGGCTGCAAATAATCGAACCTTAAAAGAACTGACCACCCCGGATGTGGAGTACCAACCTGCACACATCCAATATCTTGAAGAAGTATCCAAATTTGAGATAATATTAGGCCTTATCCACCTCCTTCCTAAATTAAATGGTCTTATTGGTGAGGACCCTCAAAAACATCTCAAAGAGTTTCATATAGAGTGCTCCACTACAAAACCCTAAAATTTGTTTGAGTACCCAATTAAGTTTAGGTCATTCCCTTTTTATCCCTTGATGGTGTATCCAAAGAATGTATATACTATATACCTACCACAATTGGGGGATGGAATGACCTTAAATGACTCTTTCTATAGAAGTTTTTCCCTTCCTCCCTAATTTCATCAATTAGGAAAGAAATTTGTGGCATTAGGCAATCACAAGGAGAGACCCTTTATGAATACTGGGAGAGATTCAAAAGACTGTGTTCAAGTTTCCCCCACCACCAGATTACTTAAAAACTATTAATTAAATAATTATATGATGGAATTATTCCCATGTATCATAGAATGATTGATACTACATCTAGTAGTGCCCTAGTTGATAAAACGCGTTCCACCGCTCGTGAATTAATAACCAAAATGGCTCAAAATGCACAATAATTTGGTATACGAGCAATTTCACCAACCCAAGGAGTTCATGAGGTAAGTCATTAGACCCTATAACAAAAGGTAGGTAATTAACTTGATGAGATGAATACCCTTATAAGAAAATTAGCTCATATACAAGGTAAATCACACTCTTCTTATGTTCCATTACATTATGGTATTTGTTTTGATAACACTCATTTTTATGACCAGTGGCCACAAATTCAGGATTCATCAGAGTCTTGTGAAGCATTATTCCCAGGGAGACCTTTTTAGTAAGAACCACCATTCAAGAAATAAGCATTTAATCCAAATCCAAACCCTAGGTGGAAATCACTACCACGGTACAAGCAAGGAGGTAGCTCGAGCTACCCTAAATAGAACTCGTATCAACAAGGATAAGGTATGGAACCTTATTATCCTTCAACATCTCATAATAATCCACCTATTCCAAAATATGAACCAAGACTCTAGGATATGGTGAATAAAATGGAAACCCAGAACCTCTAGTTTCAGTAGAATATGTAATCGGCTATTCAAGACTTGCAAACTCAAGTGAGACAATTGGAAAACAACATTAGTGAGATTAAGTTTCAAGGTTTTGGACAACTACCATCCCAGCCTATTGTTAATCCAAAAGACAAAGGTAATGTTTGTTCAATCACACTTTGTAGTGGTAAAAAGTTTTTTTTCCAATGATTCTACATAATAGGCATGTCCCCCTCTTGAAAAAACTCTTTATCCAACCATAAAATATTCCAATAAAGAAAAACAACACAAAAAGGGTAATAAAATTATCATTTAGGATTCCCTAGAAAAATCCATTCCTCTTAATTTCCCTAAAATACTCTCTAAATCTAATAATTTTTTTGATAATGAGATTGATAAAGAAATAATGGATACATTTAAAAAGGTTCAAGTTAACATTTCTTTATTAGATATAGTTAAACATATTCATCATTACGCTAAATTTCTTAAAGACCATTGCACCCATTGAGTAAGGTTGAAGGGGAATGAGAGAGTCAACCTAGAATGGAATTTCTTGGCCTTGATTCAACCAGTAATTCCAACCAAATGCAAGGATCTAGGAACTTTCATGATACCTTGCACCATAGGGGATACATTATTTTCAGATTCTATGCTATATTAAGGTGCTTCAATTAATGTAATGCCTTACTCCATGTACACTTCTCTACAGGTTGGAGAGATTCAACCAACAATCATCATCATTCAACTTTCCAATTAGATCACAATATGCCCATCATAAGTGATCAAGGATATCCTTATAAGAGTGAATAATCTCATCATCCCCACCAATTTCTACATTATTAATATTGAAGATACTCGAACCCAAGGACACAATCCTCTTATACTTGGGAGGAAATTCTTTAAAACAGTAAGTACGATCATCAATGTTCATAATGGTACACTATTCCATGGATTTTGATGGTGAAAAGGTACATTTTAACATCCTTGAGGCTATGAAACACCCCATTTAAGAGACCTCCACTCTTCTTATTTATTCGATGGAAGTGATCTCAAAAAAAACACACACACACACAAAATTCTCTCCTTGAACCGTACTCTAATTCATTTTTCTTTTCTTCACTCTTAGATAATTTGAGTTTTGATTCATGTTTTGAGTATTGTGTGGGTTCTGAAAAGTGTAAATTTTGTGCTTTAATTAATGAGTGTGTTCATTCTGAGGTACCCATGGCCATTGATGATTCTGAAAATCTCATTTCAATAGATTCTATATCCTTAGGGAATAAACATGAGTAGATAGATAGTTTCATAAACCTTACTCCCCCTAAATACCCACCCTCAATTAAAAAACCACCCATGTTGGAATTAAAACCACTTCCATCTAATATAAAATATTCCTATCTTGAGGGTAATGAACATTTTCTCATCATTATTGCCAATAACCTTGCTCCGTAGCATGAATAAAAACCTCTAAACCTTTTTAGAGAGTTTAAAAAGGTGATAGGATGGACATTGTCTTATATTCCTAGGGGTTTCCCATCTATTTGTATGCACCATATACTTTTAGACAACGAGGCTAAGCCTGTAAGGCAAGAACAACACCAGTTGAATCCCACTCTCCTTAAAGCGGTAAAATTAAAATTTAGTGAATTACTTACTACTAGGATCATTTATCCAATATCTGATATTAAATGGGTTAGCCTAGTGAAAATTGTGCCAAAAAAACTGATTTAATGGTAGTGTCAAATGAAAGGAATGAATTGGTTCTAACACATGTTCAAAACAGTTGGTGAGTCTATATTGAATACTGTTGAATGAGTCAATCCACACTAAAGGACCACTTTCCAATACCTTTCATTGACCAAATGTTAGAAATACTAGCTGGTAAGTCACATTATTATTTCCATGGTGAATATTTGAGTTATTTTCAAATCCATATATCCCCTAAGGATCAAGAAAAGACAACATTTACCTATGCATTCAGGACATTTTCATATAGAAGGATGCCTCTTGGTCTCTATAATTCTCTAAGTACCTTTTAGAATTGTATATTCAGTATATTTTTAGATTATCTTGAGAATTTCATTGAATTTTTTATGGATGATTTCACAGTTTATGGTACTTCCTTTGATGACTGTTTAGCTCACCTAGATTCTATCCTTCTCCATTGCATAGAAAAATATCTTGTTTTAAATTATGAGAAATTCCATATCACATTTGAATGGGGGATAGTTCTTGGGAATGTAATTTAAAATGAGATAATTCAAGTGGATGAATAAAAAATAGAGCTAATTTCAACCCTTCCATATCCAAAATATGCTCGTGAGGTGCAATCATTATTGGGTCATACTAGTTTTCACCACCGATGCATTAAATACTTTAGTAAGATCACACTTCCCCAATCTCAATTGTAGTAAAAGGATTATGAATTTGTTTTTGATGAAAAATTTTAGGATTCATTCAATTTAGTAAAAAAGAGTCTCACATCACCTCCTATAATCCAACCACCAAGGTGGGATATCCCCTTCGAACTTATGTGTGATGCCTCTAACTTTTTAGTTGGGGTAGTTTTATCACAAAGGGTTGAGAATTCTCCTCATTTCATTGTGTATGCCTTACATACCCATGACCCTAACCAGAAAACTACTCCACCGCTAAAAAATAATTTCTTTCTATTGTGTTTTCCTTGAAAAAAATCCATTCTTATCTTATAGGGCTGAAAATCATTATGTTTTTGGATTATTATTCCCTCAGATTTCTCCTAATTAAAATTGAAGCTAATCCCCACCTTATTCAGTGTATGCTCCTCCTCTAGGAATTAGACCTTGAGATTCGTGATAAGAGAGGAGTGGAAAATGTTGTAGCTAACCACATTAGTAGGATTTTCCCACCATTAGACCACCATGTTGACTCGTCCCTCCCAATTAGAGAATTATTTATTTATGAGAACCTCTATGATGTTGTGGACGTTACCCCCTAGTATGCAGACATTGTAAATTTTCTAGCAACATATAGGGCCCCCCTAATTTTAGTACCTCACAATCCCAGAGAATAAAATATGATTATCGATGGTATATTTATGATTATCCATATTTTTGAAGAATATTTAGTGACCAATTTGTTCATAGATGTGTCCCTGACCATGAGTTCACCTCATTTTTGACCTTTTTACTCACTTTGGATTGTGGGGGCCACTTTGGCTCTCAATGCACTACTCGAAAGGTCCTTGACTTAGGACTTTACTGTCCAACACTGTATAGAGATGCCCATTGGTTTTGTAAGTCATGTACTCAATATCAATTCATAGGGAATATCTCTAAGTGTAATGAAATTCCCCAACAACCCATGTTATTTTGTGATATCTTCAATGTATGGGGAATTTACTTCATGGGGACTTTTTCTAATTCATTTGTATTTGTGTATATCTTATTAAAAGTGGACTAGGTCTCTAAATGAGTGGAAGAAAATGATACCTATAACAACACATACTTTACATATATATTTTACTTCAACATTGAATAATATTTATTACATAACATAACAAAAACCACATAAGGACCGTATAAGTTTAGTGCCTTTAGAAACTGGGAAACATAAACAACTAGTTCATAAAACATCCACATTGTCTCCTGCTTATTTATTTATAACTAGAATCACTTTTTACAAATCTTACTTAATACCCTTCTTTATGACCTGGGGAAAAGAAACATATGAAAGGGTGAGATAAAATGCTTAGTAAGGGTAAACAAGGGAAATATCAATCATATCATAATCATAAGAACATAACATTTGAAAATCTTATCCTGTATATAAAAGATCATAATAACATGTCATGGGATAAATCATAAAAGTGAAATGTAATACCAATATTCATAACATAATACATAAAATTTTGTTTCATACACACATAATTGTAGAAAATCATTTAATGTTAGTCAATGCACATTGCTGAAACCATCATAGCGGAAAAATTCCATTATTGAACTAAGTTCACTCCTTGTTCCAGCCCTATATTACTGAACCAAATTTAATTTCCATTCTATTCATGTCTATCTAATGAGATATGAATCTTTACCCAATGCATTGGAGGTATATATAGGTCTCACCCATCTTATAATGAAACCATTATTATGTGTGCTACAAAAACATAAAAACATTCCCCATAACATAACCCATGAGAACAAATGGGTTTTATAAACATCATTCCATCATAATTGATATAAAAAAATGGATTTACTAAATAACATTCAATAATAAACACAATAAAATAATAGTAATAATAGTGTTATAAATATAACCCTATTTAAAGAGTGTCATCTTAGATGGAAGATAATTTTGAGAAAACACTTAAAATTAATTCCTGAGGAAAATATCCTTTCTTCTTCAAAAATGTTTTCTTTCCTCAAAATGCCACAAAATTTTAGAATAAATCATTTTATATGAAAAGAAAATTTTAAGATTGTATTGGAAGATTAAAGGAAATAAGGAATTATGAAATCCTAAAAATCTGTTCATGCCATATAAGTTAAAAAACAATCTTCTCATACTTTTACCAGAAAAGTCAAAAGTACCTCATACCGAAAATGGCAACAGATTCTATTCATACCATTTAGTAAAAATTAACCAATAGATAAAATTATAGAGGGATATAAATAAAATTTTGAAATATATATTTAGGAAATATGGACATGGGTGATAAATATACACTAAGTAAATACTTATGAATAAACAATCTCAGATAAAAACAAGATTTGAAAAGTTATCCCTTACCTTAGGTCCGATATGCTTCATATGTATCCAAAACTCTTATATAATGATTTATATAATGTTAATAATTTATTCGTAAATCATAATAATTTTTATGATAACATTTATGATCATATTTTCATCAGTTTGTTAGTAAAATTTCACTGTTACTCGTTATTCGGGTATTAACTGCTTTATGTTCTTATGCATGTTTTATCAGATAGGTTCTTGTAACTTTTTTTTAGGTTATAGTTGTATCATTTATAGAATGGTATTATTATAATATATATCATATTTATTCATTCAATTCATTTATATAATCATGCTTCAATGAAGATTATGTAAAACGAATCACATCGTACTGTAGAGACGGTAAGCCGTACGTACGCATGAGCGATGATATCATTTCCATAATTGTTGAATGGTATTAAAGTGGATGGAATATATTATCTTAGAATAAACATAATTTTATATTAATAATATATTTATTTATTAATTTCATCATTATACCCATCCATGTAAGGTGGTGGTGACAAACAGATTACACCACATCATGAAGACAGTAAGTCGTACTCACGCACGCGTTGTGATTTCATTTTTCATAGGATCGGTAGAAGGTGGACTATGACTATTTCATATTTATAATATAATATCATTATATGAGTGATAATATTTTCATTACTTTATAATGAAATAAATAATTAATAGGAAGTAGAATAAGAAAGAAGTTTGAAATAATCTGTAGAAGAGATTACCTCTTCCTCAACGTGCTTCCTCTAAATCTCTTCTTAGAGAACTAGAGTTGGTCTTTGAAGATTACCATAAACTCTAGAATTAAAATAGAAAAGTTGAGAATGAAAAATGGTATGGTATGGACTAGATTTAAGGCTCAAAATGAAGTGAATAGGGGAGGGAGTAGGTTCCCTTTTATAATTGAGGTGAGTGACACTTTTGGAAACTCCAAAAATAATAATTTATAAAAAATAAAACCCTACAAAAAAACTCCAAAATATACCAATTTAGAAGATGAGATGATATAAGGTTGTAATCTCATCAACCAATAAATTTTGGACAAGTTAGTTTTTTTCAATTTAAACCATATTTTTTAATTGACACTTAGTTATTCTATTTAATTTTAATTGTGGTAATAACAGTCGAAATATTTAATGGTTATAAAAATTTAATTATATGGTGTTAATTAAACATAAATGGTTATATTATGAAATTTTAGATCTTATAATTACCGCTTTATAATTTTTAAATATTTTTATTATTTTTAAATAATTTAATAAAATGTTATTTTTATAAAATATCAATAGTGTCAATTTTGAAACTATTCATTTATTTGACTTTAAAAAAAATCCACAAAGAAGATAAATTAGAACCACAATATTAAATACACTCCTAAAATGTCATAATGACCAATAAAATTTGTGTATAACATTAATTAGTTCATATGATATTTCTGTTAATATTTTTAAAACCATTTATTTGATATTTATATTAATAAAATAATTTTTACATCACTATTGTGTCATCATTAATGGTAATTATTTATTCTCTAAAAATTATAAATAAATTTCTATGATGTATGTAATTATTTTATATTTCTATATACTATATATAGTTGATATTATCTCTTAGTTATCCATATATTATAATTAATAATTTTATATAAAATGAGATTTTGACATTTTGTCACATTCATTAATTTTTATTACATTCATATCATATTCATAGGTAAGTGGACATAAAGTGATTCCATTTAGAAAAATAGATGATAAGTGTCTAATTTAGTCACCCAATAGGATTTTTAAAGGTGTTAAGGTAATTTTATAATATTATTTTTACCTTTAATTTCCGGATTTACCTTTAACCATGATAATAAAAATAATTACCAAAGTTACTATTCATAATGCCCAAAAATAAAAGTAGACAACTAACATAATTTGAACCTAATGATTCCAAATATAAAGTCCATTTTTAAAAATTCAAAACATAGAAGTTGCAGTAATTAATTTATAATCAACCTCATTGTTGGAACGAGAGAACGAGTTTTTTTAAAGTTAATACATTGCAAAAGATTGAAATGTTTTTACATATGAACTCAATGTAAAATTAATGATAATGAAATAAATTTTATTGAATGATAAAAATATATTCTATTTATACTTTTATACTTCAAAACCATTAAAT
The DNA here is from genome assembly GCA_963277665.1 of Viscum album. NCBI lineage: Eukaryota > Viridiplantae > Streptophyta > Magnoliopsida > Santalales > Viscaceae > Viscum > Viscum album. The sequence continues at coordinate 224,498 of CAUJRU010000161.1, forward strand.
ATTATAATTTAACCACATAAATTATCTTGATGAAAAAAGTTGTCTTCACTTAAAATTTAGTGTGTTTTTACTATTCATCAAAAATTGAATGTTATTAGAAAATATCATAAATTCAACCAAAGTAAATTTTTATTTCCTGATTTAAAATAAAATGTTTATGTTTTCTTATAAAAATTCTTAATGTGTTAAAATCTTAATTTAAAATGGGTTCACCATTCAAAGACGTATGATTACCCTTTTTTTAAAAGTAGGTTTTTATACAACAAATAGGGTTTATTCACAACCTATGATTAAAATATCCATTGGATGAATAGATTTTTTTATTAAGTATATTAAATATATATATCATTAATCTCATTAACAATATTAATTCACTAAAAAATACAAATGTCTAATTTATATTTTTTATAAATAATTGATATCCAAATAATTCACAAGGAATTTTAATAAGTTAGTTATAATTATTTCTGCTAACCTAACGACTAGTATATAATGGTAATTATATACTAAGGGAATATCACGGTTCATTCAAACTTACGATTTTTGTGAAAATCAAGCTACTTTAAGAATAAAAATTAATTAAAGAATTTTTTTCATAAAAAGATTCTGGGTGTTACACTACCAAGACCGATGACTTTAGAGTGGTTTTTGATTTTGTGGGGTCCCAAATTTTCACTAGGGTTGGTTTGCCGAGATTTATGATTAGTGATGAGGGATCACATTTTAACATTCACAACATGAAAAATTTTCTTCATAACTATGGGGTTGTTCATAAAGTATCTACTGCATATCACCCCCAAGCTTATGGATAAGTAGAAATCTCAAATCTGGAAGTTAAACGAATCTTGGAAAAAATGATACAACCCAATTGTAATGATTAGAGTTTGTGCTTGGATGATGGACATTGGGTGTACCATATAGATTTTATAACCCAAATCATAATTCTACCATATAGGATTGTGTTTTTAAAGGATTTTCACCTCTTGGTATAGGTAGAGCACCGTGCATATTGGGCTATTAAACAATGTAATATGAATATCTCAGATAAATGTGTGCATGTGAAGTTATAGATTCAGGGGTTGAAATAAATTCAGCGTGGTGCATATTATAACTCCCTAATATACAAAGAGAAGACAAATGATATCCATGATGGGATGATTCATCAATAAAAGATTCATATTTGTGAGAAGGTCTTCATGTACAATTCCAAGATAAAGATCCACCCAGGTAATCTTCGTTCCTAATGTCTCAATCCATATATTGTTACTAATGTTTACCCTTTTAGTGCAATACAGGTCTTGCATGATCCAAGTGGCCGAAGTATTACCATCAATGGGAATAGACTTAAACACTTTTATAAGGATTTTTCAAAGCACCCAGTGGAATAAATCCACCTTCAAGAAGAAAAATACTAGTGAAGACCACCATGTTTTATCCTTACTTCCCACATTCCCTTTTATTATAGTGAAAACAATACACACACTAGGTGTGAGGGGGGGGGGGGGATGGGTATATTCCTGGGTTAGTTAGGAATTTTTATCTTATTTCTTTTTTTTTCTCTTTTTCACTTTCTTTGTAGAATTTTCACTTCCCCCCTAATTTCCCTCCTCACTTTTTTACTAGAATGCTAATTTTTATGCCCTCTTTGTCATGGAAAAGGATGCCCACTTAATCATGGAAGTTATTGAAAATGCATAAGGAATTTTCCTATTTTATGTTGCTTTAAAATTTAAAAATATTATTTCAATGATGAAATGTGTGCTTTGAAATAAATTTAACATTTTGGTATGACATTATCTTGAAAATTTGTTGATTATCGATGATATAAATAGTTGTATCAATTTGAAAACTTTGAGAATAATGATACCCTTTATGTGAGTAATTTAAGGGAAAACTATGTCACTTAATTTATCCACACATCTTTGTAACAAACCATGAAGTGTGAATTTTTATTACTCAATAGCAGTTAAATATAAGCTAGGTTAATATTCATTTTCTTTCCAAAATGGTTTTCCAATACGCCAATTCCTTATCTGATGTTTTTCATTACTGTACTGGATTGACCTTTGCGTGTGTACCTGTTATCCAACTGTTGTATGCCCTCAAACAAAAAAAAACTAAAAAAATTTAAAAAAAACACAAAAATAGGGGTTATGTCTTGGTAGGTAAAAAACCACCCTTCCCCGACCTTTGATCCAGTTATAACTATTACAATTAGTGTAGTGAGGTGATCAAAAAAGGGTTGATAAAAGAGTGTGATATTTGATCCAAGTGAACAATTTCAATAAAAAACAATAATACTATTAATAAATGATGGGAGTGATAAAATGTACAACATCTGGGGATATCTAGGTCAGGAGATTAAGGTTTGAATTTCAGGAATGTTTAAGTGAGTTGGTCTTTAAATTTGATTGTAAAGGATGTAGGGTAGGTTTGACGGACAGAATCATTTAAGTATAAAAATGTTAAAATAACCTATATTTACTGGATAGAAAGTAGAAAGAATAACATGGAATAGTTTTCACACACATAAAAACACATGGAGGTTTAGTGTCATGGTTAAATTTTGAATTCTTCGCTTAGACCAGTATCATGAATCTATTTGAATTTCATTGTGATATAATTTATGAGACACCTTTTTCCATGATCACTGAGAATAACTCCTTGGTGTGATTTTTTATTTGATCGCATTTCTTTCATGAATCAAATTTTTATTTAATGTTAAATCTTCATGAATTTGGGAATATATACATGCATCATTTTTGAAATGTCACTTTTTTCCAGGTGTGAAAATGTCTTGGTGTGGGGGTGTGATCGCACCGCGATTCACTATTCATTTCCACCCTTAAACCACTATTTTAAACTAGTTTTGTATTGAAAACTAAAATTATAATAATAAATTGAAATTAATTATTTATTAAATAATTTTGTTATTTTCACTGTTAAAATGGGAAAATTCACTTGTTTTGATGATTTCATTGAAGGTGGAGGTGATTCGGAGAGCCCACGATGATGCAGAAGGAAAATGGGTCAAACTGCATGGAATCCAATGGACATATGTCCACTTTTTTTTTTTCTGATTCTAGAAATCCATGCATCTAAATGGGTTAAAATTTTGTGAGCCGATCTATAACTCCATGGAAAACAACTTTCATGAAAGAATCCAAGCCCAATTAATCTATTATGAGGCCTAAAAGAACAAATATGTCCAATATAATTAATTTGCATGAATTCAAAAGTTTTTCTATGTATTTTAGAAATATCTATTATTATATACATTATCCAGCCACTAATTTTGACATGGACATGGAAACAAATTTGAAAAATAATTTTTTAGTTTTGTTCAAAGTTATTTAAAATTGTACGACCACCCAAAACCATAGACCAAGTGGATTCTCGAAATCAAAATTCCCAAAACCACCTCCCACTTTGCCTATAAATTGACACCTTGGGCACACCATATGGGAGTTAGAACAAGAGGCAAGGTGCTGAAATTTTGGAGCCCCTAAGGAGTCCTATCATTATCCCTAGAATTTCTGGAGGCCATGAGAAGTTCTACATCAACTTATCTTTTTTCCTCCCCTCCCATGGATTTCTAAAATCCTCGTGATCACCCAGGGAGGAATGTGATGTAATCCCGAGATTCATGTTTGTCATATTTTGAATAATATTTTTAATTAAAATATGTATGTTTTTCATTAATCCTATATTATTATTTAATTGAGTTATATACTGGTACTTCATACTCAAACTCAAATGATCATGTTTGGGGGTACCCTTTCATGTGATGTTTTACACACCATTCATCCCTTTCTCTTACCCATTTCAATTATGGTCTTTGTGTGGTTCATATTGGTCAATTGAACTCATATAAACACTACCATGACCATGTACTTTAATTTCATGGTAACACATTGAAATAACATACAAACCTGGACAACACATCGAGTTCTTCATGTGTTTCCTCGATGAGTTTTGGTTATGAAGTCAAACACAAATCACCCATTCATCAGTGGTATCTAGTGAATCATTGTGTGTTTTAGAATGAAACCTAGGAGGTGTCCTAGTTTAAAATCAGTGTAATTCTGGTTCTAGGTGTTAGAAACCAGGGATTAAAATATCACAACCCTATCTCTTAAACCGATGAAGGATGGGCAACATGAGATTCCCAATGTTGATCACACTTAATCGAATCTGTCAATTTCTATTTCTTGTATCACTTTCTTTTATATGATTCTATATGAAATAAAGAAAATAAATTTTATAGAATCACATTCCCCTTTTTAATAATCAAAACTTTCTTTTTAAATTAATGAACTAAGGCTCCACCGAGAGATAACCTAGGGTTCCAACTATAATGCATAAATTTTAGTAAAAACTAAATATTTAATTTTATTTTCTCAACAACACGATCATGATTTTTTTTTATTAATTTCAAATCATGATCCTTAGACCCTAGGTTATACAAAAAAAATTCAAAAACCATCTGCCTTACCATGGTTTTTCCCATGGTATTTGGCATGTAGGGACTGTTTTGGGATTTAAATTGTTTAATAACCAAACCCCTTTAAAGTTTACTATTTTAGATGTTGAAAAAATCCTTATTCATAAAGAATTTATTTTAAAATATTAAAATATACTTTAGGTTTTGGAATATTTGTTATAGGTTTAAAAATTAATTTTATTACATTAAAGTAAAATATTTTAAATAATAAACCCATTTTGGTCAATCAAGCCTTTACATTACTTACTACGTCATTTTAATTCATCTTGATTTCATAATACATATTGTATATTCATATTGTATTTTACCTTTTTTCCTAAAAATTTGATTATCTTATAAGGTTTTAAAAAATTCACCATTGGATAATTTTGATGTGGTGATTTCATATTTATAGTCTTTTATATGAAAATAATTCTCTATCTATATGAAATTTATTTATTAAAAAAATACTTGTGCATTTTAAAACCATGTATTTGGCACATAAAATAAAAAACACTTTGTTTGGTAAATTTGATTTTATTCTAATACACATGTGTGTAATTTTATTGTTATTAATTGATTAATAAAATTTTAATAATTATTAGTTAAATGATTTAATTAATTTTACTGGATAGTTGAATAAATAATTGTTATGTTACTATAGTTGAATCATGTATCTTACAATATATAATGATTGGTTCTACAAATGGGAGGGGAAGCATTCGGTGGAAAATAATACCATTTATATTTCTACCCCTAATGGTTTGGAAATCACTTCTATGAATCCATGGAGTAAACTCAGTGAAGACTTCATGTTTCCCATCAACAGAATTGAGGTGAAAAATACCGATTTGGGAGATAATTATGTTATGTTTTCCAATTATAGGAATCTTATGTTCACTTAAATCTCATATATTGATCAAGAAAATTTTTCAATTAAGCAACCACCACTAATATAGGAAAATACCTCACCATGGGCTATGCGAATCAACCTTGATCCCGAATGCCTTTACTTAGGTGTAGGTATGAATACTGTTTGGATGGAAAAGTCAAGGATCTTCGATCAATTGGTCATGAATTCTAGGGGTAGAGCTTAATATATAGGCATGTTCACTCTTGTTCTCATGGTGTCAGTTACACGAGGAGAACCTGATCATTCTGAAGAAGGATGAAATCTCTATAAAGATAACAATTCCCCTATATAATCTCCCAAATATCAAGATTCTAGTATATCTTATTATCCTAAAAATAAAGAAAAGATGAAGAATATATCAAGGATTATCCTCTAACATTCGATGAAGGAATATTGAATACCTTTGATGAAATAATATTTGTAAATCTTGTAATCGAGAAAGATCTATGGTCCACTTTGATTAATGCCTCTAAGAATCCTAGAGAACAGAAGAAATACATCTCCTTTCTCTGGAAACATTGAGATGTCTTTGTGTAAAATTATACTGATATTACTAGATTGGATCCCCAGGTGGCTACCCATCATTTGGGTTTATTATATGAACATTTTATATAAACATGTAACAAGAATAATTAATTTGAACCATACTGTTAAAGTGGAAACTAATATTGATAGACTGATCAAAGCTAAATTTATTTAGAAAGTCCAATATCTGAAATGGGTTTCCAAAATATTTCCCATCAGTAAAAACTGATCAAATCAAGGTCTGTATTGACTTCATGGATCTAAATCATCATTTTACAAAATATAATTTCCCAATCCTTATCACAACAATATTGATCTATATAATGGCTAGAGTTCATTCCCTCTCCTTTATGGATATATATTATATCTATAACCAGATCTAAATGTCTATCAAAGATGAGTATTTCACCACCTTTAGGGAAACCCAAGGGGTATACTATTATCAAGTGATACCATGTTTCTTGAAGAACACATATGATTCATACCATTTTTCCATGCACTATATTTGAAATTAATTTTTGGAGAATAACATGGAGTGATATATTGATGATATTGTGATAAAATACCAATAATGGTGTGATATTATTTTCAATATTAAGGAAGTATTCAACAAAATACTATAACACAACTTAAAGATGAACCCCCTAAAATGTGATTTTGAGGTAGCATAAAGGAATTTTCTTTAATTTGTGGTATTAAATCAGGGAATCAAAGTTGAACCTAAAAAGACTAAGGCAATACCTAATATCCTTCCTCCCCAAAACCTCAAAAATTTGAGAGGACTCCAAGTATGTATTGAATATGTAAGAAATTTTATATCTAACCTTACCAGAAAATTCCTACACTTCATAATATTTATGAATAATAGTGTCACTTTTCATCAGGATGAATATTGTTATAAATCCTTAAATAATATCAATTGGTAACTTCTATACCCACTAGTCTTAATGATGCATGTATAAGGGAAAACCCTTATACTCTATGTAGTAGCCCTAGAGTGACATCCTTTCTAAAAATAATGATATAGTCAAGGAGAATAGTCTCTACTATCTCAACATAACAATGTAGTATATTGAGACTCTATATTCCAATATTAAGAAGAACTACCTTGAATAGATTTTTATAGTATAGAAACTGGGACACTATCTGTAGTTCCATTAGGTCCACTTAGTCTCTCATATGGATCCTCTCAAGTAAATCCTAATTTATACAATGTGAACTGCATGTTTAACATGATAGGAAGTTATAATAGAAAAAATTGATATCTAGTTTGCGTTTTATAAAGTAATAAAAGGGCTAGCATTAACAGATTTTCTCACAACACACCCCATCCTAGAGCCCAATAAATAGAAGGATTGAAAACACAAATCTCAATAGGTTCAATTTTGGGATTGTACTTTTCTCTCCACTAAAGGTGGGTTTTCCTCACTCCTTCATATTGTTAAAAGGATGCACTAAAAATGAAGAATAATATCTGGTCCTTACTAGAGGCTTGTAATTGGCTCTATAGATTCCATTGTCCTGATTGAATATCAAGGGTGATTTATAGTTTCTTATTAAGAAAATCAATATAAACTATTCTATTAATAAGTAAGTGTTGATTCCATTTCTTGATTATGTATGTGGGTTGATGGTTGAATTTACCTTAGAACCAATAATGTATCATATACTTTGTTTATAGAATGAATAAGTAGATACACTTTCCAATGTAGCTATGAACTTGGAAGATCTAAAACAACATGAGATGGTCATTAAAATCATTTGTCAAAGGGTGGTATCTTTATTAATCCATAATTATATGGATGAAATCAATGAAATCAACACCACCTCAAGTCAAAGTGAATATTAATTTTTTCCTATTGACACCATAATTGGATAGATGTATCCTAAAACAAACTACCTCTAAAATGGAATACTCTAATCAAATAAATCCAATAAGTAATAAATCCATCAATGGGAAAATATATAATCCTTTATAATGGTTCGAATTACTAAAAAGTCCTCTACACGTAAGTCTTTGATGGAGTCATAATCAGGTTTATCAAAGGAGGATAAACTCACATTGTTATGTAAGAAGTGTATGCTGAATCTTGTGGAACCCACTAGAAAGGATCTAGATGTTCCATAAAATTAAGAGTATTGGATACCTCTGGTTATAAATTATTTTGTATTTCATGTAGTTAATGAAGAAATATAATTCTTATTAGATACATTATAAATTCATCCATCAACCCCCAAAATTATTGAATACTATCAAATACTCTTTTCTTTTTTATAAGGGGTATAAATTTCATGAGTCCAAACTCTCCAACCAAAACCAGGTAGTTCACGTATAACCTTACTACCACTGATTTCTTATGCAAATGGGAAAAAGCTACACCCTTGAATGAATTTTGAATGATATTTGATATAAATTTTTTGAAGTATAATATTATTATTAGATTTGGTGTCCCTCACACTATATTGATAGAAAATGACATTAATTTCTATGATTCCATGTTGAATAGTTTATATCAAGAGTATAATATCCAGTCCAACAATTCATATCACTATCATGTAGTAAAAAAATAATTAGGTATAGTCCTTAAATAAAACTCTATCTAATATCCTGCAAAAGATAGTGGGAAATGATAATAAGTCTCACTTAAAAAAAATCTAAATTATTTTTGGAATTATCGCACCACAACATGTATTTACACACAATAGACTTCATATTATCTTATATATAAGACATGGGTAGTTTCACCCATTAAATATTAACTTTACTTACTTAGAATCTCCATCTAAAATAAATTAACTAAAGATTCACAGTCTAATATTTAGTTGGATGATTTAGAGAGAATTTATAAGAAAATTTCACACACACTACATAACCTTGAGATCCATAAAAATCGATTCATGCGTGTATTCAATAAGAAGGTCCACTATTACTCATTTATACAAGGGGAATTGGTGATGGATCTAAGAACCCCCTAGGCACTTGGGAAGAAACTTAGGAATATAGAGCTGACATGGTAAGAACCTTACATAATGCATTAGGTATTCTCTAATAGAGATTATTCCTAAATTAAAATGGGAAGAGAGTTTATCACACCCACCACTAATCCAAGTTTTCTCATGAAATAATTTTCACAATTTTAAGATGAGTTAATTAAGTCATTGTTACATGAATTTAAAATGAATAACATTAAGTTTCCTATTATATGACCTTAAAATGCATGTCATATAAGTCCTTTTCATATGACATTAAATTTTACAACATATAGGTCCCCATCATATGAACTTAAACAGTATAACATTTTCTTCTTTGTCACATGACATTAAACTACACAATATAAAAGTACACCCTATATGAATTTAAACTATTCAGATTGTTCTATCCTACATGGCCTTAAAATTCATGGAGAGGTCTATTCCATGAGACCTCAAATCATAAATCTCCCGTGAATGAGATTATTTTGGCTTAGTGGTAAGCACCCCTTAATCCTACATGAAAATGGGGGTTCAAAACCCATTGGGCGTAGGTACTGTAGCAGTGGCGGTACTGTAGCAACAACAGGCACTGTAGCGGCGGTGGGCCACTATAGCGGTGGTAGGGTACTGTAGCAGTTGCGAGTACTGTGCGGAACTGTAGCAGCGCAGGTACTATAGCAGTACTATTCAAAGAATGGGTTTTGGGCCAAAAAATTGGGCCTATGGGCCATGTAATGGGATAATTTCCCACCAGGCCTTTGGGCTATATAATGGGTCTCCCTCTACCTAGTTAAATAGGTCTTTGCTTTCCTTTAATAATAAATGAGGCTTCGATCCCAAACTTAAAAAAAGGAAAAAATATAACTTATTGTAACTACACATGTATTTATTGTAGTTACCTTTTGATACATATTGATTCCTAGATCTCAAATCCTAGTCCCATCTGTGAATTTTGTCTTCATGTAAGAACTTTCCTAGAGGACTATACCTACACCAACTCACTTCAGTTATTCCCATGGTCATGCATCATGATAAAACCATTTTGGTTTTTTTGTGTTGAGGCCTTATTACAGAATAGTTTCATCCCCTATCACACCATGAAAACCATTAATTTAATTTTTCCATACATATGAGTCATATCTACACAAAAAATATCTTTCAAGAACTTCATGTAGCTTGATTCCCATTCTTATAGGATACATAGTGATTTTTGGATTTCTTATCCCAAACCCAACCATAAATATCACTTTAACCAAAATTCCCCTAGTGTGTGGTCTTCTTATTCTTGATGAATTTTCTATATTATTCATACGCTGGGATACTATATAAAGAAACTCATATCTTCCATCTATGGTAAAACCATAAAACTTTTTCTGGTTCCAATCCCATATCATAAAAAAATACACTATTCTAGAAATATATGTGTCCTGATTCCTTTTATTTTAGGATTTATAGTGACAACAATAGTCCTCAATATAGGTATAACAGTAAACTCTACCAGCTCTAATCCTAGTTATTTGACTCTTACTTATTCATACTAGGTCAATCACAATAGCCTCGCACTAGGACTGCACATGATCCAAATATACATAGAGGATCCTATTTTATAAATATATTTGGATTAATTCCTATTATTATAGAATGCATAATTATACCTATATTTTCTATATCAAACTATTCCATAAGTTTCACTTTTTTCAAACTCACACTTCATCTCAGTGTCTGAGATTCCATCAGTTTACATTAAGTACTCACTACTAACTCTATATTAAGATGAAGCCATTTAATTTTTTATATGAGATAGATCTTTAAAGAAAATTCTATGAAAATTTCATAATTGGATAAAATTCAAATGAAAAACACCCAAGTCATATTCACATGATTTCAAACTGCATGAAATATGGTCTAGCACACATGACCCTTAAAATACTCGAAGTATTCTGTTTTTCATGACCTAATTGCATTATTTAAGATCGAGATTCATGTGAGAGTCCTTGGTATACAATTCATTACTTATAAACCTATACTAGAATAAAATTCCCCCCATTCTCAAGAACACTCTCCTAGAGTTTGGGTCTTTATAATTTTTATTGGGCTTCACCCATCCATAGCTTGTACATGGGAAAAAATTACTATACCACCCTTTTAATACAAGTGAGATATGTGTGGATATTTCTTTCTTGATAAATAAACATGGATTTATTCCTATTATATAATGATACATAATGGCACTTTCACTTCTCATCCCATTACTTGCAAAAAAATTCCATTAATTTTAGTGCCCTATCCTAATGCCCAATATTATTAATCCACACAAGTTATTTTCCATATTATATATTATGTTGTGATGATATATCCATATCAAAAACATTGTATGGATTTATTCATGTTACCACAAAACATATATTTTCTTCTCATTTGGGATCACCTAAACTAACATGTGGTATATCATTCATATCAGGTTATCTCTTTCCCTTCAGTAAAGTTTCATGTCCATAATGGGAGTCTGCATTCATACTAGGTCAATTTATCCCTTATCGCTAGAGATATAACATTATTGTTGGTAAAATATGTATGAACCTAAAATTTAGATATTTTTGGTTAAAGATGCATATACTTAGACTCCAACCATCCAAAATTAAAATCAAAAGACCTTAAACTGAAAATGTAGGAGACACAAAGGCTCATCATGTTGGAAACCTATAAAGTACGTCTTGAGAAAAATTTAAGTATATACTCACTAATCCATTTCCTTTCATGTATTAGGAAAAATATATATTATAAAATGAAAGAGACACAAGTATTTTAGGGACTGAAACATGGACCTACAAAAATCCAAGTTATTCTTATTGGACTTTCTTATTTATCCAAAAGTTAGAGAAGATATTCTTTAACCACCTTTGTGTGAGCTTAAAAGTATTACATATGTATGTTTTTTTAAGAAAGGTACATATATTCACATAAATTAAATTTTATCATTAGGGTGATCATATAATCAATCCATATTTTTTTATATCCCTTCACCTTAAGAGTGCTTTCAATATATAGTGGTGTGACCTTTAGGTTGCTCAAATAATTATTGAATATATTTTTATTCATAAAACCTACTACATTCATTAAGAATATGAATCATCATAAAACTTTCATGGCTATTGGTAATGTGTGCATTCAACTTTAAAAACAAACCTTTGATTAGTAATGATATATATACCATAAATCCAACTTGTTAACTAAAGTAATGTTATCATCCTAAGTAGATGGTACTTTTACCCTATGCACCCCCAATATTACTTCCATGGAACAAATCATTAGAATTTGATCACTGGTCATCCTTGACATGATTGTGTCATCCCATTATTTCTAAATTTAAATGTATCAAGTTATTATTTTCATATTACATAATTCAACTATTCAAGTAGATTCAAATACCCTTGATGCTATAAAATTGTGAATTATACTCATTTTCAAAGAATGATTATGAAATACCATGGTATCCCTTCATATTTGAGTATGAATTTTCTATAAAGGAAAAAAATCCATGAGACGAGATACTTTTTTTGATAGCCAACAAGCACCATGTATATATTTCTTATTATTATTTTATGATATTTAGTGACACCCATATATCTTGTATTAGTTTCATCTAGAAGATATCATTATCACTCTATCCTAGAATAAGGGTTATTATTATTCATGTTGGGAATTATCTAATAGACCTGTACTAGGAAAAACCATTAGGTTTCTCTTTGTGAATGATTAATATATACAAAGAGAAACCACATAATATTTATGTGTGTTTTGAATAATTTTGGAAAAGAATATGTATTGACATATGATCCATATATCTCAGACCCATATATAAATCATCATCAACTTCCACTCCCCATAAACATCCTTTTACAACCCAATAATAATTATTTAAGGATTGGAGTATCCCTATAACTTTTGAATATACTTTTTTCCATAAACTAAAATTCATATCTCAAATGTTTAAATCACTATAAATATTACACGAATATTGTTAATGAGTGGATTTGACATTAAAAGTGTCACACCCCGACCGATGCTTAGTTTTAAATTAATTATTTTGGGTTTCGCTTTTGAGCAACAGTTTGAATCCGTTATTTTTATTTATTTATTTATTTTTTTTTTCAAATTTGGTTTATATAGGGGTGCGAGACTGTGCCCACGACTGTGCTCGGTTCCCATTATTAATAGGAGACTGTTTTATTATTATTAAATTAATTATTACACAAGCACGCAACCAGGCACGTGACCGCTCAGGCGACTGCGCATGCAACCATGCACGGTGTCCAACCTAAATTAATAATGATGTTATTATTTTGATTTGGTTTATTATTTTAGTATTATAATTATTAGTATTATTAATACTTAAGTTAATATTTTAATTAGGTTATAATTATAATTATTATTTTTCAGTTAATATTGTGATTTGGTTATTTTACTATGTTGGTTTTATCATTCATATTAAAATTTGTTATTATTAATTTAAGATTTGTTTAATATTTTATTATTAATTTATTTACATTCTTTTTATTTTATTGTTTTCCCCTCCATTTCTCTCCCTCTTTTTCTTTTCTTCTTATTATTCCTTGCTCTCCCCTCTCTCCCCACACAGATCCCTTTTTTTTCTCCCCTACAACCCTAGTGCGCCGCACAGCCGATGCCCTCCTTGTCCGCGCCCTCTTGCTCTATCCGGATCCTGCTCCCCACCACCTTATCCTACCTACTATAGCATCACCCGCTTCCAGGCCTCCAGCGTGCACACCCCCTCCTACTCCCGCCTCACCTCGCCGCGCCCCTACTGTGTCCCGGCCTGTCGACCCCAGCTTCGGCGCGCCCCAACACCCTCATCTAGGACCTCCAGTGCACATGACCTCCCTCGCGTGGCCTCCCTCTTTGCCGGACTGCCCAGTAAACCCTCCCAATGAGCTGCGCCCCTTCTTATCCTGTCTGGCGACGTCTCTCCGTGCTCCTCACCCACGAGAACCGCCTCCCCTAAACCACCATGCACCGGCGTCCGGCAGCCTCACTGCCTTATTTAACCTTCGCACAGCCACATGCCATTTCTATATTATAGTGGGACCCTTTTTTTTCAGCTCCGCGCGCCCCCTGCACCTCCCCATTTAATACGGCTAGCCTCCCACACCTTCTCTATAGGTGTGTTTCAATTCATTTGTTAGTTTTTTTCATTTGGGTAGAATTGTGGGTTAGGGTTCCAAGTTTTTTTGGGTCCAATTGTGTTATTTTTGGTCCTATTGCTTGATTTTAGGACTTAGTAGTTTGGTTTGCGGTGCGATTGAAGTGCAGTGGAGTTTGCACACTGTGTTTGCAAAATTTCGATACTGAAGGTTAGTGTTTCCGCGTATAATTATTGTTTGATGTATTAATGTTCTCATTTAGTTAACCTATCTTGTATATTATTTAGTTTGGTTTGTGAGGATAAAGTTTTTATGCGTGTTTATAATGCTTTTGATTTTTTAAAGTGGCATGTTCATGTGAATTGGGGTGGGTCTTGGAGGAAAAACTCTTATTACATTATTAATTGGTGTTTTGTAAATTGTGCAACTGGTTTATGAAATTTTAATGGGGTTGAAGATTCCATTTTGATATGTTTTTGGGGTGTGTTTAGTCATAAAGCAAGTTTTTGAATGAGTTGTTGGGTTTGTGTTTTGATTTGGTGTTGATGTGTGGTGTATTCTATTTTGGTATTGTGTAAAGTCTTGTGATACCTCTCATGAATTGTTTCATAAATTTTGTTTAAACGGTTTATTAAATTATATTAATGGTGTGAAAAATGTTTGGAAGGTGGTTTGGTGTTGCGCCAAGGTGCATTTGGTTTTAAAAGGATGTTTTGAGTGGAGTTATTGACATTTAAAGTCATGAGAAATATTTTTAAAAACTGTTTAATAAATTTTCTAGTGTTTTGTTTATCCGTGGAAATGGTCTTTAAATTTTTATTTATAAATTTTTAAAATATTTTATTAAATAGTTATTAAGGATGGAAATTTATCTTGTTTGATTTGGGTAAAGGTTTCCGGTTTTAAATGTCTTGCGGTTGTTGTAGCGTGTCGTCAGTGGAAGTCCGCGATACTGTGGTTATCGGGTTGCGCGTGCTTATGCGCAAATGCGAAGCGAGTCGTGTCGTCATGATCGAGCAGCGAGTCGAGGTAGGTCCCCCATTGCACTTACCTTTAGATTTAGAATTTATTAATTGCTTGTTTTTTTATTAATTTTTATTGAATTAGAAATAATATTAGATACTAAAACATTAAATGATTATTTAGGGTGAAAAGAGCCGTTTATTTTATACCGAACACTTTGGAAATTTTCATGACGAGCGGACACCCAGTATTGAAAGAATTCCCATTTTTCCTTTAAACATAATTAATGGAACTTCAAATGTGCTTCTAGTTTTAAAGGTAATTGATTTGTTCGGAACAAGTGTTTTGGGTTTTCTCAAGAAATGAGGTTTTGCTTTAAAATTGGTGAAGGCCCGTTTAGAACTTTAATAAAATAAATTATTTAGGAAAACCCACTCGGGGGTGATCTTTGGTGTGCGTTGATTGCATGAGATGTATGTGATGTTTGTGCATCGTGACTGATTAATTTACATTGTGGACGCACCCCCTTTTTATTATATGTGTTGACATGGGAACCTGGCATAGTGAGTGAATCTTCTGAGAACGATTGCTGCACTAGTTTAGACCACACACTGGCTAGTGGCCCTATAGCAGGGGAATACTGAGTTATTAATGCTATGGGAATTGGGACCCTCGGTTAGGCCATGCAGGGCTATGCCGGGTAGTAGTATAAGCGTTATGACATCATCGAGTTAGGGAATGCCTTCAGGATGAGTCAGATGTATAGTACGTTCTGGATTGTTCACGATTTCCTAGGTTCAAACCATGTTTTATTTAGTATTTATTTGTGTGTGGCATACGATTGAGAATTCTAGTTCGGTTGCTGGCTCGTGTGTGCCATTTTTCCCATTGCCCTTGGCATGTGTTGTGTGTTATGAGTAGTTTTCCTTTTTGGCTAATAACTAAAGTTTGGTTTACTAATTGTTTGCAAAAATGTTTTAAAATGAAATACACATGTTCCTTTCAATCATTAAAAATTGTTTTTAAAATTATAAAGGGCAATGGACTAATACTTATTTAGAAATGAAAGTGTGTGTAAAAACCCATATTTTGTACAATGTAGTTCAAACTTTGAATTAATGAATTCTTTATTTAATGGTATGTGCATTGAGAATAGAATTAGCTGGGCCTACCTACTAAGTTTTAATACTCACGCCTATAGTGTTTTCCAGTTTTTAGTTCTATTGCAGGTTGACTTGAGCTTGTTCACCGTGAGCGATAATTGTTTGTGGTGTGGAGAGTGACTCTCGAGGTCACGAGGAGTTTTGGTCGAGACCAGGTTAGTGTGTCTCATTGGCCATTCTTTCTTTTCAGGGTCATTTATTTTACTTTGCATTCTTCCACTTTTCCGCTGTTTTATTTATTTTTATTGGGAAAAATTGTTCCATATTGTTTAGTCTTGATGCCCGACACTAGTTTCCAGCCCGTGGGGATCGGGAACACCCCTCGGGCCTTACCACAGACCGGGTCGGGCGCCGGGTCAGATGGAGACCCGACTTGGTTCGTGACAAAATGGTATCAGAGCAGGTTTTTGTTCTTGTTATTTGGGGTGTTAGGTAGATCAGAGATAGGACTGTCGGTACTCAAGTGGTAGGTATGGGAAGAGCGTCGCGAACTCTTACTCATTCCGATCCTCGGGTAATTAGGGGTAGTTCAGGATTTAAGTTTTGGTTTTTCTCTGTGTGGATGGGGTGACAATAGGGGTAAACCGGTACTGCGCATGGTCTCACATGGAGTAGTGACCCATGTGATTTCCAAGATTACATTTCGACACTCCTAGTGGGTGGTTCTTGCCTAGGGCATGGTCTGCTAAACCATGTAGCTGGGTTAGACACGACCACTATTCCTTCACCCAGGTGCTTTAATGTTTGTGATGTCTTGCTTCAATTGTGGGACTGATGCGAAATTGTTTTCCTTTAAAAAGTGAAGCGGACTTTGCTGCTGCTCTTATTTGCGGTTGACATGATATTTGGGGTGCGTTTCTCTTGGACCTTCTTTTTGGAATTTGGCGTTGATTTGTCAAAGTTGAATTTATAAAAGGATGTCTTGGGTTATTTGAAATTGTAGTGGGTGGTTTTATAAATGGAAATCATTTTGGAAATTTGTCATGAGTTCTTGAAATGATGAAAAAAAGGTATTTTGGAAAAATTGGGAGTGTGTTGTTTTGAAAGCGAAAGATCCTTGTTTCTTTTCCCGTGGTATTCCTATGGGTGCTCGCATGTGCATGTGTAAGTTATTAATGGATAGTTGGTGGATTGTGTGGATGGGTGCCTGGGAGGCACGAAAATGCAAAACTGCGAGGCATCCAGGAATATCAGTGGTGAATGTTTGATTTTAGAAGATTCATCTTGTTTCTTGAAAAGTGGGGTTTATCTCAAATGGGTTTTTGTGATTAAATGGTTTTGGAGTTGGAAAATGGATTCGAGTCTGGAGTGAAAGCGATGAGTTCAAATAGTTATTGGGTTTTAATGTACTGTGCTTGGTTTTTCAAGTGAGTGTTTTCCTTGAAAATGAATTGACGTTTTAGATTGGAATTGTTGGATTGGTTTCTGGAATGTAGATGATTGTTTTGTGATGTGTTTGGATTTGTGGAAGGTTTTTTTTTGTTTCTTGTTTGGGATATGCCCCCTAGAAAGGTCCAATGAGTTTCTAGTAGGTCTCTTAATTCTTGGCTCAGCCCGGACTCCCAGTGGAGTGGCAGATTTGGGTCCTGCTCGGTTGTGTCGATTGTTCGTAGACATTGAGGTCAGTTGAATAACGTTAAATACTTTTGAAAAGTCTTAAGTGTCTTTAGTTTTTGTGGAACTCCAAAAGTTGTGTGGGTTCAAGTTGTCTCGAGTATGTCTGGTGGAGCGGGACTACACTAGCAAATGGTGATCGTTCTGTTTTCGTTGCAAATGAGGATGTCATGAGCGATCCTCAAGACTAGCCTCATACCACGGTCGTACCTAAGGAAGTGAAGGTGAGAGAAAGTGGTGGATCTCGTAGGTGCCCGACCAGTCAACAAGCAGAGAATGAGGTGTGTTTGACCTTTTTGATGAGCTGGTATCATGTTCTTCAGAGGTGGTGTGGAAAAATAAGCTTAATGTTCATAATAGTTGTTGGTCTCATCCATATTGTGGTAAGTGCAGGTTCCTCATCTGATGAAGAGTGTGAACCAAAGGGGCCTATTATTGGAGCGCTCCTTCCATCAGTTTGTGTTGCGTGTCGGATAAACCGCTCAACTTTCTATCTCTAGTGTGGTCAGCAAGACACTCTAAGTCATTTGTTGCAATTCTCAGTTGGTATGTTGATAGGGTGGCCGCACGGGACACGAGGAGAAGTATGCAGGCTACTTTTCCAGTGGAGGAAGTTATAGTCAGAGGTGGTCAATGTATGACTGCGAGGCTGTATATGCTTCAGACATCAGGACCCCAGCCATAGGCCTCAGGGTGAAGCTTGCACACAGTCAAAACTCGTCGGACGTGGGATGGACTTGATCCGACTTAAGTTCACAGTGATGGGACAGGGAAAGATTATATTTCCTTTTTGCGGTACCCTCTCTGAAGGTTTCATTCTTGTTGTGAGGGGCATGGATCCCTTGTCTACTTTTCATGGTCTTATTTTATGGGAGCTCCTCTTGGGCCTTAAAGAGGTTCGGAAAATCTGTATACTTGTAAAGCCAGTGGGTGTGCTCCGTGAACCTTCTTGTGGTCAGAGATGCTCATGTATTGTGGAATTGTCATGCACATGTCTGGTTCACCTCCTGGTTAGGGGTTTCTGATATCAAATCTATCCCATGTGGCGGAGTGTTTTCCACTGTAGGAATAATTAGTGCAGGTCGGCCTGTGTGGTGTGTTCGCGATGAAGGGTTCAGTCAGTATTGCTTAAAGTAAATTGGGAATACCCACGTGGGTTCCGTGGTGTTAGGAAATTTTTAAATAGTGGGGAGACCTAGTGCGGGTCTCGCCAACATCCCTTCTTGTGTTGGTTGGCTAAACGTAGGGAGCTTGGATGGTCAATCCAGTGTTAGATGTTTGACTGAGTTTGTGAGTCCTCTTGGTTTAGAGAACCAATGTTTGACAAGAATCCTAATATGGTGGGGAGACCACCATATGGCGAACTTGTGTAAGACACTATTTTCAAAGTGCGCTTGGTGGAGCAACCCTTTACTTCTTCTTCGTTCGACCTCGAAAATGATAATTTGTTAGCTTCGGTAGTGGGTCACTAGACGAGTGTTCTTGGAGATCTCGAGCGGCCCTGGTGATCCCTAAGTTAGGGTTCGGGGTGTTCCATGTTGTAGTTGTGTTTGGAGGTGAGTTCCTTGCTGTTGGTTATTTTTTTTATCGTAGTGTCTCAGGCTTTGAGTTCTTTGAAGTTTTAGGTCATGGGTGTTTAGAATGTCCGATCTTTGGGTGATTGAGGTTTTGTTTTAGGTGTATTCATGGTCTCACTTAGAACCTGTGGTTGACCTAGTCTTTTGGGACTTTTTGGGGGGTAGAAAGTGTCATGGTGGAGAGAATTGTCACACCCCGACTGATGCTTAGTTTTAATTTAATTATTTTGGGTCTCGCTTTTGAGCAGCTGTTTGAATCAGTTATTTTTTTTATTTTTATTTTTACTTTTAAAAAAAATTTGGGTTATATAGGGGTGCACGACTGTGCCCGCGACTGTGCTCGGTTCCCATTCTTAATAGGAGGCTGTTTTATTATTATTAAATTAATTATTACACAGGCGCGCAACCGGGCGCGCGACTACTCAGGAGACCGTGCATGCAACCGTGCACGGTGTCCAACCTAAATTAAAAATGATGTTATTATTTTAATTTGGTTTTTTATTTTAGTATTATTATTATTAGTATTATTATTACTTAAGTTAATATTTTAATTAGGTTATAATTATAATTATTATTTTTCCATTAATATTGTGATTTGATTATTTTACTATGTTGGTATTATCATTCATATTAAAATTTGTTATTATTAATTGAATATTTGATTAATGTTTTATTATTAATTTATATTCATTCTTTTTATTTTATTGTTTTTCCCCACCATTTCTCTCCGTCTTTTTCTTTTTTTTTCTTCTGCCTTGCTCTCCCCTCTCTCCCCACACTGATCCCTTTTTTTCTCCCCTACAACCCTAGTGTGCCGCACAACCGACACCCTCCTTGGCTGCGCCCTCTTGCTCTATCCGGATCTTGCTCCCCACCGCCTCAGGCTACCTGCTACAACATCACCCACGTCCAGGCCTCTAGTGCGCACACCCCCTCCTGCTCCCGCCTCACCTCGCCTCGCCCCTGCTGCATCCTGGCCTGTCGACCCCAGCTTCGGCGCACCCCAGCACCCCCATCCAGGACCTCCAGCACACACGACCTCCCTCGCGCGGCCTCCCGCTTTGCCGGACCGCCTGTCAAACCCTCCCAATGAGCTGCACCCCTCCTTATCCTGTCCAGCGACCTCTCTCCATGCTCCTCACCCATGAGAACTGCCTCCCCTAAACCACCACGCACCGGCGTCTGGAGGCCTCAATGCCTTCTTTCTCCTTCGCACAGCCATAGGCCGTTTCCATATTATGGCCAGACCCTTTTTTTTCAGTGCCACACGCCCCCTGCACCTCCCCATTTAATACGGCCAGCCTCCCGCACCTTCTCCATAGGTGCGTTTCAATTCATTTGTTAGTTTTTTTCATTTGGGTAGAATTGTGGGTTAGGGTTCCATGTTTTTTTTGGTCCAATTGTGTTATGTTTGGTCCGATTTCTTGATTTTAGGACTTAGTTGTTTGGTTGGCGCCGCGATTGAAGTGCAACGGAGTTTGCGTACCGTGTTTGCAAAGTTTCGATACCGAAGGTTAGTGTTTCCGCATATAATTCTTTTTGGATGGATTAATTTTCTCATTTAGTTAACCTATATTTTATATTAATAAGTTTCGTTTGTGCGGATGAAGTTTTTATGCATGTTTATTATGTGTTTGATTTTTTAAAGTGGCATGTTCATGTGAATTGGGGTGAGTCTTGGAGGAAAAACTCTTATTGCATTATTAATTGGTGTTTTATAAATTACGCAACTAGTTTATGAAATTTTAATAGTGATGAAGATTCTATTATGATATGTTTTTGGGGTGTGTTTGGTCATAAAGCAAGTTTTTGAATGAGTTGTTGGATTTGTGTTTTGATTTGGTGTTGATGTGCGGTGTATTCTATTCTGGTATTGTGTAAAGTCTTGTGATACCTCTCAGGAATTGTTTTATAAATTTTGTTTAAACGGTTTATTAAATTATATTAATGGTGCGAAACATGTTTGGAAGGTGTTTTGGTGTTGCGCCAAGGTGCGTTTGGTTTTAAAAGGATGTTTTGAGTGGAGTTATTGACATTTAAAGTCATGCAAAATATTTTGAAAAACTGTTTAATAAATTTTCTAGTGTTTTGTTTATCTGTGGAAATGGTCTTTAAATTTTTATTTATAAATTTTTAAAATGGTTTATTAAATAATTATTAAGGATGGAAATTTATCTTTTCTGAGTTGGGTAAAGGTTTCCGGTTTTAAATGTCCTGCGGTTGTTGCAGCGTGTCATCAGCGGAAGTCCGCGACACTGCGGTTATTGGGTTGCGCGTGCTTATGCGCAAATGCGAAGGGAGTCGTGTAGGCACGATCAAGCGGCGAGTCGAGGGAGGTCCCCCATTGCACTTACCTTTAGATTTAGAATTTATTAATTGCTTTTTTTTATTAATTTTTAATGAATTAGAAATAATATTAGATAATAAAACTTTAAATGATTATTTAGTGTGAAAAGAGCCGTTTATTTTATACCGAACACTTGGGACATTTTCTTGATGAGCGGACACCCAGTATTGAAAGACTGCCCGTTTGGCCTTTAAACATAATTCATGGAACTTCAAATGTGCTTCTAGTTTTAAAGATAAATGATTTTTTCAGAACAAATGTTTTGGGTTTTCTCAAGAAATGAGGTTTTTCTTTAAAATTGGTGAAGGCCCATTTGGCACTTTAATAAAATAAATTATTTTGGAAAACCCACTCGGGGGTGATCTTTGGTGTGCATTGATTGTGTGAGCTGTATGTGATGTTTGTGCATCGTGACTGATTAATTTACATTGTGGACGCACCCCCTTTTTATTATATGTGTTGACATGGGAACCCGGCATAATGAATAAATCTTCTGAGAACGATTGCTGCACTAGTTTAGACCACGCACTGGCTAGTGGCTCCATACTTGGGGAATACTGAGTTATTGCTGCTATGGGGATTGGGCCCCTCGGTTAGGCCATGAAGGTCTATGCCGCGTAGTAGTATGGGCGTTATGATGTCATCGAGTTAGGTCATGCCTTCAGGATGAGTCAGATGTATAGTGTGTTCTGGATTGTTCACGATCTCCTAGGTTCGACCCATGTTTTATTTAGTGTTTATTTGTGTGTGGCACACGATTGAGAAATCTAGTTCGGTTTCTAGCTCGTGTGTGCCATTTTTCCCATTTACCTTGGCGTGTGTTGTGTGTTATGAGTAGTTTTCCTTTTTGGCTAATAACTAATATTTGGTTTACTAATTGTTTGCAAAAATGTTTTAAAATGAAATGCACCTGTTCCTTTCAAACATTTAAAATTGTTTTTAAAATTATAAAGGGAAATGGATTGATACTTATTTAGAAATTAAAGTGTGTGTAAAAACACATATTTTGTACAATGTAGTTCAAACTTGGAATTAATGAATTCTTTATTTAATGGTATGTGCATTGGGAATAGAATTAGTCGGGCCTACCTACTGAGTTTTAATACTCACGCCTATAGTGTTTTTCTGTTTTTAGTTCTATTCCAGGTTGAATTGAGCTTGTTCGCCGTGAGCGAGACTTGGTTGTGGTGTGGATAGTGACTCTCAAGGTCACGCGGAGTTTTGTTCGAGACCAGGTTAGTGTGTCTCGTTGGCCGTTCTTTCTTTTCAGGGTCATTTATTTTACTTTGCATTCTTCCACTTTTCAGCTGTTTTATTTATTTTTATTGTGCAAAATCGTTCCCTCTTGTTTAGTCTTGATGCCCGACACTAGTTTCCATCCCATGGGGATCAGGAACACCCATCGGGCCTTGCCGTGGACCGGGTCCGGCGCCGGGTCAGATGGCGACCCGACTTGGTTCGTGACAAAAAGGACACCTATACTTTGTCATAATATCTATTAAACTATATCTGACCTTCCAACTAGATAAATCTTTCATTTTAGGAGGATATATAACCCCATCTCCCAATAATGAAACTATAGTAGAAATATTCACTCAAATTTGGTCAGTGGTCATCCTAAACATTCCTATTCCATTTCATAACTTCTTGGCTTAAATACCTTAGGTTATGATTTATATCATTTTAATTATTTGTTTAAATATTTTAGAGTTCTCATAGATCTTGATAAAATTTTTGGTTGTTACATCATGCCCCTCCTAGCGGTGGTCTATATTAGAATTATGCTTCTATTAATGTTTGTTTTACCTCACAATTTTTATATAGGCTACAACATATTTTTTTTCAAAGTAGTATGAACTTAAAGTCCAAAAACTCTTATTTCGAGAACTATAATCTTAAACTTCATGCACAGTTTATGAGGATTTATATATTGATATCAGAAACACAATCTCACCCCTCATCTTTTGTTCAAATGTTTCTAAACATAAAACTCAAAAAATTTTGGTTAGAGAAATATTTACATTAAACTACATGAACCCTCCCTCAAGGATGTATAGATTTGTGTTGAGATCTCTATTCACGTTAGTTTTAAATCACTATTGTTGTTGTAAAAACTACCTCATTTTTTTGAAATCTTTTCGATGCTAAACACAAGCCTCAATGGTCTAGTTTTCATGACATTAAAATTCCCAAGGAAAGAGACATCAGGTTGAAAACCCATAATGGGGGACCTGGTTAAAATTAAAGTTTACATTCTCTATGCTTGCATCGTGAATATATTAGATGAAAAATTGAGTGTTTAAAAAAAGGGAAAACCAAAAAAATTATTAGGATGAAGTACTATAAAGGGTGACTTGATAATAATATGAGTTCATGCATGCTAAGTCTATCTCCATTCACAACTTGATAAAAAGTTATATAAAAAAATATAAAATAGCATAAGGCTTTTAGGGACCACCATTCAACCATGAAAAAAATTAAATCCATGCTTTCTAGGTCTATCAACCTAGGAAGAAGTTAGATCACCCTTATGTTCATTTCATATATTGGTTCAAATGATACATACAAAATACATGAAGGCGTGATTTCATGGGACTTGATCCCTTTTGAGCATTGAAATCCTCATTCTAAAATCCACCTTCATGATTCTCGTTATTTTTAGTCATTCAACTCTCAAATCCAAATGGGAGAACCATAGATTATAGTCATGGTAAATATGTCACCATATCTAGCCCACCTATATCCATTTAAGAGAATAACTTCAAGAGGAATCCATCCAAATGGGATAACTATATATTATTGTGATGGTATATATCCCACCATATTTGTCCTACCCATACTCTTCTATGAATAAAATATCAAGTGGGAACTGAATCTCATAGCCCTTTGCCTCACAAACTTATCTTAACTTATAGTAAAGGTATTTTTGCCACCATATATGGCCATCCTTTATCTAACTGAGTGTACATTTTTAAAATATGATGGATTGATTCATACAAATCATCATTGAATCTAGTGTTTTAGAGTTACCATTTACTTAATATATTATCATATAATGTTCAAGTGGATTCAGTCATTATGATATTAATCTAATTTGCATTTTTTTATTTTCATAAAATAAAATTTATGGATTAATTTGGAACCTAAAAAAATACCTAGATCATAAAAAAACCAAAAATACATAGTCAACATAGAACCAAATACAAAATTAAAAATTAAAAATGTAATAGATATAGGATTAGTTAATATGAAATAGATAGGACGTCTCCTCAAGCTCAACACCACTGCTATTCCTAACACTACCCTGATTTGAGCTCAAAGACCTCCCTAAAAGGCCTATTAATGTCAACACCCAATGTTCCAATGCTACTGATACCAATAACATGTCATAAAACTATATCCATCACTTCTTTAGTCTGAAATATCTTACTGGAAATCATTATCAACATGCCATAGGAATCTACCTTCACCAAAATATTGTAAGAAGAAGTTGAGATGAGAGTCCACCCTGTTGAGCACCAAACATTGGAAGTAAAAAACTGACTAATAGACTCTAAAAGAGATGAAACATCTAGAAATAAACTCAAAATCAAAATGAAAAACACAACAAACACACCAACTCAACCAAAAAAATAAAACCTAAAAGAAAATACTCCCTATTTACCCTATTAGAGAGACATGATATTACTGAGAATCTATTCCCCATTAAAGAATAGGATATATACTAATATATATTTGGGAAATAATGACCACACCCAGACATGAGGTGAGAATTTATGTTTTTTTAGATTATCAAGAATCGATATTCAAGGAGACATATGAGTTATAAAATTGAAAATGGTTTGATATAAAAGATCTATCATTATTTGAACAAGAAGGGATAGACACACACAAGGCATCTCCTTCATGTGAAAAGATAACCAAAAGGGGTGAAGTTAGTTATGACATGATTTAGTTAGAAAATCTCAGTAAATAAACTAATATTTGATGAAAAGTACAAATTTACTATTGGATATCCACTTACTTGAAAGCATCAGACTCAATTGGTGGACATATTTTATGGGTTTCATATGATCATTATACAATCATATGTAGTAAAAGACAACACAAACATAGGAAGATATTTATTTAATAACCAACATGTAAATAAATATGTAAGTCTGAGTACCTTGAAAAACTAACAACAACGGTCTTCTTCTTCCTCAGTGAAGGAGAGTTCTTTATAAAGATCACAAAGTAGTGAAAAAAACCACCCTAACTTCGAGGGAGGAACACTAGAAAATGGATCTATGATTATATGGGGAGGATAAGAAAATTATGAAGGGGTTTTAGAACCTTTGTATCAGATTATTAACAACAATATGGGAGAAGAGAGAATCAAGAGGCTTTCTCACAATTGTTTTTTGAGAATATGAGGGATCACATCCCTTTATATAGACATCCATAACATGTTTCGTTAAATGAAATTATTAGGCCATATTTATGTATCCCTAAAAATTTATTCCCATTTCCATAAATTCATTTAATCCTATTCAAAAAAATATTCAATCCATTTAATCCATTCATAAAAGATTGATAATAAAAACCATTTGGGAAAAATAATAAATAAATAAATCATATACATATATTTTTATCACATGTATTTAATACATTCATAATTGTACCAACATATATTATTAAATATAAAATTATATATATAATATCATATATTATATATATATTTCAGGTCATATTCAATAATCACTCACTTTCACTAAAATTTTATAAGGACTTTATACATAATTTTACAACTCTTTGTGAATCCATCCAAACACTATTGAATATGGTTTTTTTCATCGAAATATCTTCATTTTGAAAAAAAATTATTCAAAAAATTATCCTTATCACAAGGACTAACTATGTGACCATGAAGGACTTGAAAACATTGAAAATACTATAAAATCTCTATTTCATAGATGTAATTATAGAGAAACCTCTAGAAAAACATTAGTTCTACTCAATCTATTAAGGGTCCTGGTGTGATCTCCATCAAACATACTCATATCTCTATATAAACATTCCCACTAAAATATGTATCAGATACATAATATTTATATTATATAATCCCTTTTTTCCATGACTTTGAGTGACCAATAGACATGGAATATGTCAATCTAGTATAAAACGCTCATTATTTTCTTAATTCTCTGAAAAAGACTGACTAAGTGAAAAAAACATCACATGACATTCATCTATCTGATTAACAAAACAAATATCATTCATCTATCTTCTTAGCACATCACATGTCACTTATCTAAGTAGTTGAATACACAATATGTGAAACAACTAATAATGGACATGCATTTATCCAGTCTAATTCAGTCAAGGTTTAGATGTCTTTTCTTATCATACCAGTGGACAAATCCCATCTTGGTTTCACTCCAACCGATGACATGATCGGTAACATACCCAACCACCCCTATATTTTCTAAGTTCATATGTTGAATTTTATAATTAGGGTATCAAAGTATGAAGGTTATCAATCAAGGTATCTATCCAAACTCATGTAAGAAGGATTGATAATAAGAATAAACCCCTAAGTATATCCATGACCATATAACATTCTATGAGATATAATTTAGTGGATAAATCCAAGTAATAAGTCTCTATTTATTACCTCAAGAATATATTCTTAAATATCTCATATAAAACCCTTTATAATGGATATAATAATCTATTCAATCCAACCTTTAAATATAATCACAACCCATTATACTCCATTACGATCATTGTTTAGGGATAACTCAAAGTTTTTAGTTTGAGGGGATATTTATCATTCGACCATTCATGTAAAATAAATTGCAGCATAAATGAATAAATTATAATTGGAGATTTAATTTATTTTTATAACATGATATGTTTACAACCATTACAACCAATCTATTAAGTGTCACACACATATAGATATAACATGAACCTCATACAGTTGCTGCATTAATGGATTCTGAACATTACATCCAATTGTAATTCCTATCACATACCTATGTGACGATCTGATAAAATACTCCTACTAACCTCTTAGTGAGAAGCATTTTTAAAGAAAGAAAGTTTGAACAATGGTGAGAATTAGGAATAATATTCCTTAAGTTAAACTATTTGAACTTATATTCAAACTCCTTAAATTTATAAAATCAAATGTAATAATGCTTTCATGTTGTCTACTTAGAACTATTTATAAGTATATTATAATCATTTTTGGAATCCTTTCCATTAATTTTTATTTATTGAAATATGTTTTAAATAATGAAACTTTTAAGATTATAAATTTACCAATAAATCCTAAACACTTTTAGGATAAATTGATATTAACTTTTTTATGGTAACTAATGTAAATTTTTACATTTTCTTTTATCTCCATACCCTATACTCTTTTAGGATAAATTTTAACAATTTTTTATATTAAATAATGAAATTATTTACATTTTTATTTACTTTTACACTATAAACTATTTGAGAATATAAAGTGTAATACTTTTGAGTATTAAATGGTATAATATTATATAGAATATCGATGCTTACTTGTTATTGTAACTAAATGCAACTCTTTACATTTTTATTTACCATTATATCCTAAAATATTTTAGGATATCAAGTAGATTCCAATTTCTCATAATAACTAATGTAACTATTACAATTTTCATTACTTTTATATCCTAAAACATATTTTAGAATATCAAGTGTAATTCACTTTTATTTTTGTACATTCAGGGAAGAATCACTATAATATTAGATTGGTATAATCCTTTAGTTAACAGTAATATTCACTTTCTCACAGTAACTAAATGTAGTTATTTTAATTTCTCTTTACTATCACATACCCCAAATCTTTATGATATTAAGAAAAAAATCACTCAAAATCAGATTGGAACAATATATTTTTTGTTAATTTTTAACTTCTATAAGTCTAAACTTACTCCCACTAGCCTCTTAGACATTATATTATCTTTGGAATATCTTTATAATATTCAACACAAATTACTTGGTGTTTTTAGAAAATAACATTTATTTCCTTTTAATAGAAATATATAATAAATAACATATTGTATCCATATCATAAATGTTATTATATGTGTTTGAAACCTTTACTTATGTATATAATATTCTATAAAAATATAACATTGATGGATGGAGGGAGAGCATTCCCTCACATGTTAATAAATACCTGGATAAATAATTTTATCCAAATATTCTTCTCAAAATATGTTATGGAAACTAAAAGAATCATAAAACATGTGTATACATTTAATTATCTCACAAAAAACCTTTGTTATTGAACATAATCTCTTATCATATAAGATATGTGGGATAAAGATACACATTTTTTACTTAGATTAATCCAATATTTATACATTTATTTACATTCAAATTCTCAATGTAGTAACTATTTACTTCATATCAGGAATACAATTTTTTTGATCTATTCTTCCTTTGATTTTGAACTCATTTATAATTAATTTTTTTTATAAAATATGAATTTAGTATCACATACCCTTAAAAAATTGAATTATTAATTTTTATAATATCCTTACTTGATATGGACATTCCATGGAGTTTCACAAACTACTTTAGGTATATCTTGGATAATCTAATCATATTGAATTATTACTATTCCTTATTGATTGAACTAGGTTTAAATGACCTTGATTTTCTTCTTTAAGAATAATTACTGAACTGTTCAACTAACTTTTCTTCTTCTGGTTTAAACTTTTACCTGTTTTACTATCTATATAACACAAAAATCCTAACATCATTTGCCCAGTTCATACATTCTCAACACTTTGAGAATATTAGGTAATTTTTTTTCATTAAATTCAATCATATTGTCAGACTACGACAATATGATAAATTAACTAACCAAAATAGTCAATTTTAGTGTCCCCTTTAAAGCATGTTATATAATTAAACTAATCATAAACCTTATGTAAAGACAACTATCTCATTTAATTTAAGCAACCATTGTTTATAATCACTTCTAAAAAAAGAGATATTGTACACATATTATGATGAGTTTATCCAAGATTTAATCATCCAAGTTATCAATTTAACAAATCATTTTCTCCATTACTTGAAAAAAATTAACGCTTCAATTCTTTCCATCTTTCTGACATTCTTTATATTTACAACACTTTGTAAAACATATAGTTGACATCATATATCTATTAAAATAATAGAATTGATTTTTATAACTGATAAAATGGTATAGAAACTTTTTTTCTCACCAATTCATTAATATATTCCATCATATTGAATATCATTTGATGTACCCAATCATATTGAGCACATGAGACTAAAATTATTGATGTACCCAATCTTATTGAGCACATGTGTGGAGAATAAGATTCATTTAGTTATTTAGTATCTAATTCCTTTAAAACCTTAAATGAATAAATCTATGATTCTATAAGAACCTATATTTACTTAGTGAACAAATTCACCACTTTTTTATTGAAAGAGGAACTATTATGACACATTGAATATTTCACATGCTCAAGAAGTTTTATTAAACTATTGATCTTAGGAGTTTATTAATTTAATATCATCATTATAAGGATTAATATAATGTTTAGTTTGATTATGACAATTCATTAATATACAAAAATATTTTAATTAGATGAATATCACATCTTATATCTTTTAATCAATGAATTTTAATGAAATTTATCCCACTAAAATTGATGACCGCATACATAATATCCATTTAGTAAACCAAGATACATATTTAACCATAAATTACACCAGTTATCATGTAATAATTCATGATTATTTAGGTAAGGAATCATACCAATTATAAGAATTATTATTCTTAGATAGATTAGTGGAAAACGATTTATCCAAATTCATCATCTAGATTCACACAACATTATTCCTATAGTATCATAACTGTTATGGATTCCTAACTAGTATAACCCAAAGAAGACACTGATAATATGAAAACTAAGGAAAATCAAGGGATATTCACGATGAGCTAGATAATAACCAATATGGAAATCCCAAGTTATGAATAGCTTGATTTAGTTATACAAGATAATTTGGGGGTAATCATGATAAGATCAACAATAACAAGTTGAATTATTGAGTTCATGATAAGTGACTCTTTGTAAGGAATATCACACTTAGTATTTGAGTGGGTTTTCAACTTAAAATATCACTAATTTAATTTAATTTATATTAATATTAAATTCATAACTATTACATCATATGTAATTATTATCATCTCATGTTTTATTCCCTTTATCTATATGCATGATTTGAATAATTTTGTTTTTGAATCCTTATTCCAACCACCAAATTAATGTTTAACGTCCCCAGCCTGGTAGCCACTATATTTGGTTCCCCAAGCTGGGTCACTATATGACCTCAGGTGCACCTCCCCATATTCCAGAAGCTTTTGACTAGCAATATGGGTTTATAGATGTATATTGGGGAGACTATAACTCCTTATTAGATTAATACCATAATAGAAATAATATGAAAAGATAAAGTAACCAATATGAACCATAAATGGACAAAAAAATCCAATAAGTAAGTAAGTATCCCATTCTATAAAGATATGATGAATACACTACATGTTAGGAAGTCATACAAATAAAGTCAAAAAATAAAACTACAAAAAGAATCCATACACGAACACGATCCCCAAACCAGTCCTGATCTCCCCTGCTCCAAACAAATGGGCCATGCATGAACCATACACTAGGTCCCTATCCTGAACTTGTACTAAGAAACAAGTAGCATCTTCTTGGGTACCCAAGTGTCATGGAATCCTGAGCAAGGTGTGATTATAACTCAGTATGCCACCACCAATGATTTCTAAAGTAATAACCAGTCTAGAAAATAGTGTATGCTAGTAATAAAAGTATAATAAACAAACATTATGAAAAAATAAACATGTTTCACATTTAAACAATTACCAATTAACCATTTTATCCCTTAGGTTCTATAATATCAACCAAACAATTATAATAACTCTGGTCATACCAGGGGGCCTAAGCCTTAGTATAAGGGGATACACACTTTTAATAATAAGGGGAATTCAAAGAATGAGACAATTAATCAACTTACCTCAGAGCCTCAGTCTAGTAGTCATGCCATGAACATGTTGTTGGGAATTATAGAGCCTCATTTCAATATCCCAAACCATTCCATTGTCCATATGTTTGGGATAATAGATCCTCAATCCAACATCCCAAACTAATAAACACATCAATGGGCCTAGAATATCAGTATATCCAAACCTAGTCAGGAACCTGTGTCCCTGAGTTGGGAATATAGAGCCTTAGTATGACAACCCAACTTGTACAATACATCGGTGGGATCTGGAGCATCAGTCTGACCCAACCCAAACAAGGAGCCTAATTACCAAAGTTAGGAGCATAAAATCTTAGTCCAAAATCCTAAATCAAACAATTACACTAATACATATTCACATTATTCTTTAATAATTTAACACATTTACCATTTTCATGACTTAAACCATTTATCATATATACCATTTACAAACTATAACTCATTAAACACAAATACTATCATACCAAATGCCCCTTTATTCCATATTAACAACTAGAAATCAATTTACATCAATTTCATTTCAAAATCCATCATAACACACAACTAAAAATACTCATTTAAAATAATCTTGAAACCATCCCTTTAAAGTATGGGTCGTTCTATTTGAAAATGTAAACTATTCCCCAAGGATTTTATTTTCATTCCCAACCATTTCAAATAATTGTTAAGGAATTTTCACAAAAATGAGAACCACACCCACATTTAAAATAATAGTTTGAAATCTATAAATAAAACCACCTTCTAAAGCACCTTAAGGCTAATGAATCCTTTTTAGACATTTCACTCTTTCAAAACATCATATTATTATTTTAAAACTATAATAGGAATCAAATCCAAAACACATATTTCAAATCTTTTCAAAGTCCCCTTAGGAATTTCACAAAACTAGCACACAATCATTTCGATTTTCACTTTTTATCCATAACCATAAGCCAATTTAACCATTATAATTCATTCATTTTCATAATTTATTTATCTCAAATTTTATTGGTTCAACTCGCAATTTACAAGGGTTGGCATACCCAATGAGTATCCCTAAGTCCATTCTCAAATTATCAACGGATCCAATGGGGGCCAAAAAAGGGTTTCACACCTCACACTACCACCCAAATTACATTACATAGTTGAAGACACAAAAACATAGAAAATCAGTACATTGGAATAACCACATACACATATAAAACATTGAGACTATGTGAAAAATATTTAAGACCACCTACCTCATGTC
The DNA here is from genome assembly GCA_963277665.1 of Viscum album. Lineage (NCBI taxonomy): Eukaryota > Viridiplantae > Streptophyta > Magnoliopsida > Santalales > Viscaceae > Viscum > Viscum album. Next base: position 257,553 of record CAUJRU010000161.1, read on the forward strand.
CATTGGAAACCGCTCACTTCATCTTGGTCCTTGATTAAAAATCAAACAAACATCAAATACAAAACTTAGTATCTTCTAGAAAAGTGAGGTTTTAAGGTATTATAAGAAAATAAAAACACACACCAAGACTCTTCTATAAAGTGGAAGGAAATAGAGTCAAAGACTTACCCAGAGCTTCGATTAGAAATGAAAGAAACTCCAAATTCCTAAGAATCGAATGAGAAGAATCCATGGAGGAGGAAGGGGCTTATGGTTCATAACCCAATATGGAGGGGGTCAAATGGGGTAAAACAATAGGGAAGAAACATTTAATACCAAGTGGGAAAATAGTAAATTTACACTTTTTAAGGGCCGCACAGTGGGTCACAATGTGCTTCAACCAAGCAGTTCCCTCTATCCAAAAGGGGCCAAGCTACATGGTCTCCTAAAAGCACCTAAATGATTTGTAAAACTATGTGAGGATTTTGTGCTAGTCTGTGTCCAAGAGGAGGTCTGGTCGCACGGTTTTCCAAGCCAGGCACATGATTAGTACCAACCATGCGGTGCAACCCATTTGGCCTCTTTCCTTCTCCTTTCATATCCAAAACCCTTGCGACAACCCTGCAAATTCCCATACATCCAAAACTACTTAATTTTATAGAAAAAATAATGTTTAACCAAAAATCTAAACAACGATTTACCTCCATCCAAGGTTGGGAACTTTCAACCTTCCCACCTTAGAATGGATCATCCTAGATCCATACTTTATAAACATTATTAAGTATCCAAGAAAAAAGTTAGGGCCATGAGGATCACCTATCAACTTCCAACTTCCCAGTTTTATCTTGGACATGACCATTCCATCCCCAAACTCAAACCAAGGAAACAATACTACCCTGAAGAATTTTATTTCCATGATCCACAACCACAAACCTGATGCTCCTCAGGAATGAATCAATGTAACAGCCCAAGATTTTATAAAAAATATTCTTTTTAATTTTATTAATGTCTTGTGTTGTACGCTACACCAAAAGGAGCTTGCACAACACGCATCCTTGACTTGCCTTGCATTACACGCAATCGCGACCTTCCTCGATAGCGTGTGTAATACGCAATACCGAGTTTCACTAAACAACGATATGCTATTAAAATATTATTAAAACTAGCCGTTATGAATAGTAATAACCATATTTTAAAATTCTGTAAATCTTATTTTTCAAAATGAACTTCATTTTTGGATTCGGAGTATCGAATTTAGCCTAAGGTGAAATTTTGATACTTTTCGGATAACTTTCATATTCTGATGAATAGTGAAAATTACTAATTTATAATTAAAAACAACTTTTTTTTAATAGAAATAATTAATAGTGATAAATTATTAATTTGAGTGGTTTTAAAGTATATTTAGAATATATTTTTACAATTTAATACAATGTTGGTCATTGGATGTAATTTCACATTTAAACCAGACGTAATCAAATGTCAATCTTTTGATAGATATTGTTTCTTAAAAACACGCTATTTGTTTTAACAGCGGGATTTAATTATAAATTTAATTAATGCAATTTCTATGTTATGAATTTGGAAAAATAGACTTCATTTTTGAATTCGGAATATGAAATATAGCTTAGGATGAAATTTTGGCATTGTTCTGAAAAACATCAATTTTTGATGAATAGTGAAACTACTAAGTGGTAGGTTAAAAACTGAATTTTGTATAAAACTTAATTTTACCGCTTCTGTGAATGGAATTTCGAAAATCCGAGAGACACGGTTAATATCAATGACTAAAATGTGGTTCAATGAGATGAAAATAATTTTTTGGTGAATAGTAACTTTTTACTTTTTTTACCACGGTTAATAGTAAATAGGGTAACTAAGGGTAAATATGATATTACTATTACCCTAACACGTGTCCTAATCCTATTGGACAGGTGTATTTCGACCAAAACCAAACTTAGGAATAAAATATGACCATTTAGGCCCACTTGGGTTAGATTAGGACATTTATTATTAATTTATTTAAAGAAGGGTTAAAAGAGTTAAAATCAAAGTTTATTTACTAAAACATTTTTAATATGGGGTTATAGATAAGATAAATTCAATTGTAAATATTCATTAGAAAGATACAAAGATTTCCTACATGATGGTATTTTATTTGTAATTTTTAGATATCAAATAATTTAATTTATTTATGACACAAAGATGATGCAGTAATTATCTTGTTAACGAAATATTGACATAATTGATGTTATAAACACCAAAATAAATGTAATTTGAGATTTTTTATGAATTCCACTAATTTTATAGGTTACTATGATATATTAGTGTTGATTTAATCAACTTGGTTCGAACATATAATTCTGTTATGACTTTCACAAAAATCATATATCAAATAGTGTCTAAATTGACACAAAATAGTTTTTAAATCAAATATTATATTATTAATTGTTATTTTATTCCTAAAAATCTAAGGTTCGGCCAAATGACATATATAAGGATATATATATTAATAATAAACAATTTGGGGTTCGTTTTGCATGTTATAGTAAGTGTATTAACCATATAGTGAAAGAAAACAAAAAGACACGGTAAAAGTTAAATTATTTAACTTGGAGTTAAATCTAATTGATAAGGTTAAAATAATATCCTAAACTTGTCTAAATTCTATTGGTTGATAGGATTTCGACCCATCCTCACTTTAGCTTCGAAATAAGACCCTTTGGAACCATTATAAACCGATTTTGACTTTAATATAAAATAATATTTTGAGATATTCCTAAGGTGCCCCTCTCCTCCCCTATAAAAGGACACCTCCTCCCCCTCCTCCTCACACCAATTTGAGCACTCAAGCTCGGCCAACCCCTGCTAAAATCTCTTCTCCACTTCCCTAGAAACATCCTAGAGGTTCTGGTCTTCCTCAAAGACCAATTCTAGTGCCCTAAGAGGAGGTCTCAAAGAGGCGCTTCAAAGAAGAGGTAATTACCGTTACCAATTCTTTCATCTTTATTTCTTCTTCCACTTCTTCTTCTTAGGTTGTTTCATTATGAAGTAATAACATCAGTATCACTCATATACTGATATGTTATTATAAGTATGAAACAACCCTATTTCACCATCTATCCATCCTACGGAAAAAGAAATCACCGCGCGTGCGTACGTACGGAATACCGTCTCCACGCCGTGGTGTAATCTATTTTCCACCACCACCTTACATGGATGGGTATAATGGTGTAAATAATAACTATACATAGTTATTACAACATCATATTGATTCTGATATATTGTATAATCCACTCCAATTCAATTCAATATTTATGTAAATGATATCATCGCTCGTGCGTACGTACGGACTACCGTCTCCACGACGCGATGAGATTCATTCTCCATGTTAACCATTTAAGAATGATTATAATGTATATATAAGAAATAATAATGAAATATATGACATTATAAAGCTACTGGATTTATGTATATATATAAATATGTATGTCATCTACTTACTTCCATTTCAAGACAATAAGGAAAGGAAAACAGCGTTCATGCGTACGTACGGACTACCGTCTCCATGAACGGTGTTTTTCATTTTATTTATCTACCTATTATATATATATATATACTTAATATATATGATATATAAATCATATTTTATATTCTGGAAGTGAGTAAATCATGATATAAGTAATAATGATGTCAAGAACAACAAGTCAAAACACCTACGATAAATGAAACGATTTTACCCAAAACGCTTCTTTAACATGGAATTTACAAAAGAACGGGTTATATAATGTCATAAGTGAACCATATATGATATCATAACAATGAATATGATTCTGTAATAAGTCAATAACATGATTTAAATCATTATACAGGAGGTTCGGACACTTACAAAGCAAGTCGGACCTAAGGTAAGGGAAATATCACAATCTCACTTTTATCCGAGATTGTTTTTACTTTGGTAATTACTGGGGTGTATTTTATTATCCACATCCATGTTCCATCAATATGTAATATTATTTCCATCCTTATACAATAGTTTATATCCAATTTTACCCTTCGGTGAGTTTTTAGTAAAAGATATGAAAGGAATCTTTTGTCGTTTTTCGTACGAGGTACTTTTTGACTTTTCCGAGTACGAAGAATGTTTTTTTTAAATTATACGGCATGAATGGATTTTTAAAAACATTATTTCCAAGAAGCTTCCTTTACAAGTTTTCAAGTTTATTTTTAATCAACTTCTTTTATTTTAAAGTTGTATGACATGTTATGAAAGGAAAAATGTTTTTGACGAAGAAAGGATATTTTCCTCAAGAATGGAGTTCAAGTGTTTTATCAAAATTATTTTCCATCTAAGATAATAAAGGGTTCTGTTTTTATCCCTATTATTACATTGACTTGATCATGTTGTGATGGAATTATTTTTTATGAATTCCTTTATCTTATAGGAATTTATTTATGATGTCATGATGTTTCAAGAATCCCATTTTTGTTACATGTGTTATGTGATGATGTATGTTTTATGATTATGTGGCACACATAAGAAAGGATTCATTATAAGATCGGTGGGACCTATATCTCCCTCCAATGCATTGGGTAAAGATTTATATCTCATGAGATAGACATGGCTGGAACGGAAGGTTATTTCGGTTCAGTGAAACAGGACTGAAACGAGGAGTGAACTCGGTTCAGAAAGGGACTTTGTCCACTAAGATAGTCTTGGCAATGAGTCATGACTAACAAGAAATGATTTTCCATGATTATGTGTGCATGCCACAAAGTTTCAAGTTTTATGTTATGATTATGGGGATCTCATTTTCACTTCTATGATTTATTCCATATTAAGATATTATGATCTCTTTTGCAGGTTTTGATTTTCATAAAGATATGATATGATTTTTATTTCCTTTATTTGCCCTTGCTGAGCATTTGAGCTCACCCTTTTATGTTTTCTTTTCCCCAGGATATAAAGAAAGGTTTTAGGTAAAAAAAAAGGGATGACCTTTATGGGAGATATTGAAGATCTTTCACCACGATTAGAAGATTACGTTCCGAGTTTCCAAAGACACTAAACTATTACGATCCTTTAGTGTGTGTTTTTGTTATGTACTAAGTATTCCGCAAATGTAATGTAATGTAAATGTACGTCAAGCTTCGGGTCTCTACAATCAACCTCATCCTCATCATTACCAACATCACACATAAGATAAATGTTGGGGTAATATAACTGAACCACCACACAAAGGGAATCGAAAATCACTACACTACTTCAGGAGAGCCAATTAGAATACCTTTGGTCTAATCCTCTCCGAAACTCATGGACCAAATTTCTTGGATCCATCTCACCCAGTTCCCAAAATTCTAATGGTGACCCAAGATCAACATCATTGAAGGAACATGCAGATTCCAACCACATTTCCTGACATACATTGGTCTGTAACTTGAGTCCCAACGTCATCACTCCATATCCAACATCTGAAGCACAACCAAAGCATAACATTCCTCTCAAGTTATTCAAACAATCACAACCCAAGATAATGATCATTATAAAAATTGGACACTAAAATTTCACTCACCCATGTCCCTCCAACCTGAACATTAGTAACATCATCAATCAACCACTTACCCACTATGGTTCTCCCCACCATATGATTTATCTCACCACCACCAACTTCTAGTGTTGGGAACCTCAAACATTGAAAAAAGTCTATTAGAATCTCAAATCAACTTCCACAACATACCCAAAATGTTTTCTAACTCACCATGCCCAAAAAATCCACAAAAACTCTAGCCAACCCTGTCATCTAGCCTTTCCATTTAATCCACCCAGAAAGAAAATGGATACACCATCCATTTGCAGGATAAGAATAAATTGACCTATCTCAAGTTTTCCTCCACTCTTGAAATGAACTTTCCATTAAACCCCAAATAGGAGGAGACTCAAAACCTACCACATATATTCCCTTCACTATATCATGTCAAACCATACTTGATTGGATTATAAAAAAAACCCATCTTCCACTATCGACCCGCTACCCTTTTCACCTTCCGATGATGCCTTCTCACTTAAGACATGCCACAATCATCCAACGCACCTACCATATTTTTCCCGACTTTCGATGTGGTTCTAAAACCCTACATCCATTTCCATCAAATATTGTCACGGATTATCATGACAAAAAACAACTGTAACACATGAATCTAAAATTTATTTTAAAACAACCCCAAGACCAAATCCAATGTTTTTCTAGATCAACCACCACATCCAAGGCCCACCTGCTCTTTCCTGAGGAATCCAAACATGTTCATCACATGTTTATTATTGTAATACTAGTGAAATTATATCTACTATATGTCCTTATATGCATATACATAATGAAAATACTCTTTCCCACATTAGGAGTATCATTTCACCACCTTCCCCTATGAAATTTCAACAATTGTGTCTCATGTTTTGATCAAAAGATGAACTCCAAAACTTAGACATGGTCGTACAACTTCCACTAGAGAAAAAAAAACATCACCCAATACTCATTCTCGGATTCTAAGAACGACACCATCGACATTTGTCAACATATGTTCCATCCCAAGGACCTCTCCCACAACTGTTTGATGATGTACACCCCACTATACTATTACACATATACCGCTCCATGAGTTAATCCTCCAAGAGGCACCATATCCAGCCAAAAAACATTTAGGTATCTAGTTGTAAATTCATATCTATATCATCATACCCAGGATGATTTCAAGATATTGGGAATGATTTCCACTATCTAAAAGTATACTAACATGTTATCAATTAATGACACTACAAACTAACCTTCACCGATGTCACCTCCTACCATAAGGACACCTTAACCTGCTGAAAGTATTGGGCTTCATTGGATTCCAATGTCTCATTAACACTCAAACCACACAACACAAATGAAATTCCGAACCAAAAATACCAACACTTCAAGACCCTCTGTCAAGTAGTCGTTACCCTACATTCACTTTGTAACCATCACCATTCCCCCACTCATGTTTTTCTAGCATGACCTTGGTCACTCACAATAGAAACACAAAAATACATCACACCGATCCAAAACCAAAAATCTCTCATATAACGATGCCCCCACATTGATTTCTTAGAAAAAATAGGTGATTATCCCAAGATTCCCATTCACCAATCCAAAATAGTAGTATTACTTCCCAACATGTTCCCAAATCTGGACCTCATCAAAAACCTTGATGTAAAAAACTTTCCTATAACCATACTCTCAACCTGAATCTAAATCACATGAGTTGTACATCACCAGATCTAGGATCAAACACCTGTTTACTCATCTGAAAATGAAACCGGGTCTATCATCCTCATTTGAATTGATGTATTCTCAATGATCTTGTCAAAAATAACAACCATTTTTCCAAAAGATCATAAACACGTGACCACCCTCACCCTAGGTGTCACTTCCATAACAAAATAATCCCTCCATTATTTGGCCACCCATTCCTTATATGCCTAAAATCAAAATTGATTTTTGCACCAAACACCTTTTAGGCCACATGAACAGGTTCCAAAATGATCCTACCATCTATGAAACTACCCTTACAACCAACCACAATAACTCATATTTCTCTCTAAGAAAAAAACCAAAGCATAACCATGCAATTTTACCAAAACTCAATGGCATCTACCATGCATTGATTCCACCCCTAAACCAACCACCTGTGCTTCACATTCCTAGTCACCTACAACACTGGGATAACCTCCCTCAAGGTTACCCTCAATTAATAAAAACCAACATCACATAACCACATCTTAAGTCATATCTATAGAACCATTGAATTTCCTAATTAGTCCTTTAGGCCAAAACCACACTAGAAATCAATCTATGTGCACCATTACCAAATCCTAAAATGTCCATATGTGCCATATTAATCCCAAAAATCACAAGAAAACCAATTGAGCCCTCTCATGGGTAACCCAAAAGGTCGAATGATACCACTCCCTAAACTGGAGTCATGTTAAGAAAAGGTTAATGGCTCTCCCTCTAAGCTATACACATCAAACCTCAAATAGCTCAGTGCTCATAAGAAGCACTCCTACCCCCATTACAAAACACTCTAGGTATAATTCACCCAAGAAACCATTCATTTTAGGTTTCATACTAAGGATACCCACAAAAATGCATCACTACTATGATCCAAACACCCACTCTAGGGTCCAAAAAACAACTTGTATGGTCACAAACTAGGGAAACCTCACTTACCAAACTACCCATATATAGAGTCCAATCACAACAATAGGGATACCCAATCCTAGTGTCCCTTCAGGCTACATTATTTCCAATTTACTTCTTAATTAAACCCTACCATTTAGAACTGGAGGATTCACATTTCAAAACCTTCTATTTTCAAAACCCAAGAATTTACAGTTTTAAAAACATTTTTATTAACCCAACATTTTAAAAATCCAAGATTTATTAAAATTCATATTTCAAAACATTTTCATTAAAAAAATTTCAAGGAAATATCAAAAAGATTAAATCACAAGAAATAAGTACACTACTAATATGTGATTCCCAAGGAACAATCAATCATTAGTAACATATAGATGACCTATCAATCCTATGGACCTAGCATGATACATGAACTTAGAAAACCTATCTTTACATATTGGTCCAAGAGGGAAAACCTAATAAATCAATAACATAACATCCAAGTGTGGTACTCAAGGTGGAAATATTAACCAACCATAAAAGAAAAAAAATACATCAATTCCCACCCTCATCCACTTAGGTTTTTCATCATATATGGGGATACAGGCACCCAAGAACAAGCTCATTACCAAGCCCTGAAAAGATACCAGTATTCTGTCTACCATTACCCAACTAGTAATAAAAAATACACTCCTATAATACCAATTTTTAATGTCCCCAACATGGTAGCCACTATATTCAGTGCCTCTAGATGGTTCATCACATGGCCTTAAGTGTGCCTCCCCATTCCCTAAAGGCTTCCAAATAGAAGTGCGAGTTTATAGAGATATGTTGGGGAGAATATACCAACTTATCATAGTAATACCACAAAAGAAATAATATCAATAGATAAAGGAACCAATATGAACAATAAATGGATAACAAAAAGAAAATCCAATAAGTAACCAAGTATCCCATGCTATAACAATATGATGAGTACACTTTATGTTAGGAAGTTATAAAAATAAATTTAGAAATAAAAAATACAAAAAGATCCCATACACAAACCTGATCCCCAACCCGGTCCTGACCACTCATGCCTCGACCAAACATCCCATGCATGGACCAAACATTAGGTCCCTATCCTAAACCTATACCTAGAAGTAGGTAGCATCATCTCAGGTGGGCCAAGTGTCATGGATACCTGATCAGAGTGTGAGTAAAACTTAGTAGGTCACCACCAATGGTGTATAAATCAATAACCAATATGGAAAACACTGTATGTTGGTAATCAAAGTACAATAAACAAGCAAAGAAAAAAGAAATAGGTTTCATATTTAAAAAATTACCAATTAACAATTTTATCCCTTAGGTTCCATAATTTCAACAAAAAACTAGACTAACTCTGTTCATACCAGGGCCTAAGCCTTAGTATAAGGGGATATGCACCATTAATCATAAGGGGTGTTCACTAAAAGAAAAAATTAATCAAATTACCTTGGAGCCTCATTCTGACAGTCAAGCCATGACCATGCGGTTGGGAAGCATAAAGACTTAGTTCGATATCCAAAACCATGCCATTTTCCATATGTTTAGAAGTATAGAGACTCAGTATGACAACTTGAAACAATAAACACATCTATTGTCCTAGAGAATCAATCTTTCCCAACCTAATCAGAAACCTCAGTCCCTAAGTTAGGAGTATAGAGCCTCAATCCAACAACCCAACTCATATAATACATATATGGGATCTGGAGCATCCATCTAATCGAAACCAAACAAGGAACCTTAATCCATAAGTTATGAATATAAAACCTTAGCCTGACATCCTATCTAAAAATATTTTACCAAGCCATTTTCCCATGTTTCTTTATCTATTTAACACATTTACCATTTTTATACCTTAAACCATTTATCACATATACCATTTAAAAAACACAACTCATTAAACAAATATACCATCATACCAAACACCCCTTATGGAATATTAACAACTAGACAACAATTAACATCGATTTCATTTCACAATCCATGATAACACAAAAATCAAAATACTCATTTAAAATTATCTCGTAGCCACCCATTTAAACTAATAGTCTTCCTCTTTGAATAACTAAACCATTCCCCAAGGCTTTAATTTTCATTCCCAATGATTTAAAATAATCATTAAAGTATTTTCAAAAAAGGGGAATCACACCCTCATTTAAAATCATCATTTGAAATCTATAAAGAAAACCACTTTCTAAATCACCTTGAGGCCAATAGCTCCGTTAAAAAAATTCCCCTCTTTCAAAAAATTATATTCTTCTTTTAAAACCATAACATTAATCAAATCCAAAACACAACTTTTAAACCATTTCAAAATCCACTTAGAAATTTCAAAAAACTATCTTAAAATCATTTCAATTTCCCCTTTTTAACCATAACCATAAAAAAATTAACCATCACAACTCATTCATTTCTAGAATTTCCCTATCTCATTGTTTAACCATTCAACTCACCATTTCTAAGGGTTGGTATACCCCATGGGTAGCCCTAATTCCCATCTCATATTATCAACCAACCCAATAGAGACCAAAAAAAGTTTATCACCTCAAAATACGACCCAAATTACTTTACTTATATAAAGACACCAAAAAAAAGTAAAGAGGTACATTGGAACAACCATATACACCCACAAAACATCGAGACTATGTAAAAAATATTTAAGACCACCTACCTCATGTCCATTGGAAACCGATCACTTAATCTTGGTATTTAGTTCGAACTCAAACAACCTTCAAAGAAAAAACATAGAATCTGATGGAAAAATTATGTTTTATGGATTCATAATGACAGAAAACCACACACTAAACCACTTCCAAAAAATGTAAGGAAACATAGTCAAAGACTTACCCAGATCTTCGATTCACACTAAATAACACTCCAAATGCCAAAGAATCAAAGGAGAATCACCCATAAAGGAGGAGGGGGATATTATTTGATCAACCAATCTAGAAGGGGTTGAATGTAGTGAAAAAATAATGAAATAAATATTAAATCCTGAGAGGAAAAAATGGAAAATTTTCAATTTTTAAGGGCCTCACGGTTTGGCCGTACGATTGGAAAAACCATGTGCCAACCATGTGGCTATCTCTATCCAAGAGGGTCCAAGACACACGGTCTCCTGGAATCACCCTTATGGTTTTAAAATTGTATGGGGCCCATGCACCCACCTATGTCTATGAGGAGTTTTGACCGCATTGTTTCCCTAGCCAAGCACATCGTTAGTACTAACCATGCGCCAACGATGTATTGCATCATGTTTGACCTATTTCCTTATCCTTTCAACACCCGAACCCCTAGAACACCCCTAAAACGTCCAATACACCCAATAACTACTTCATTTTACCAAAGAAAGAATTTTTAACAAAAAATATAAAAAGGAAGTACCACCATCCAAGGTCAAGATCTTACATAATGTGTTCACACCATATTAATGTTTATCTCTTTACACAACCCAAAAGTTTGCATTAATCAACCAAAAATAAAAGTAAATTATATTCATAAATATAAAAATTCATCACATGCATAAGGTATACAAATAATTCATGTAAATTCATTGAGTAATATGATATTAATAACCCCCACGCGAGTAATCCCAGAGTGATATATAACCAACCCCATCCACCTTCCTATCCAAGGAAAACCTAGAGGAAAGTAGGTGGTCCGAACCTAAGTCCATCTATCTAGGGAGACTTTATAGAAGGGAAAATTAAATTCATGAAAAATTTAACACCTAATATGAATAAACTATTCCCAATAAATATTCTCAGGTTCATAACTCCAATTAAAAACTGAGGTCAGGGTAAATGAGAACTAAAGTTTAGGATATCAAAACCCAACATGATATGAAAGTCTCTATCCTAGAATAATTTTTCATATTAAAATTGGAATACAATAAATCATAATATAAATAATTTATAACTATGAATAAAATAGGGAATAAATTTTTAAATAAATAAACAATTCAAATATTTAAACATGAGATAAACATTTATGAACAATTTCATAAATAAAATATACTTATAAAACCTTTTATAATTTCATCGCTATCATTATATACATTCAATATTTTCAAATATAAGCTCTTTATATTCTTTCCAATATGTAATCTTTAATATTTATTATTATATAGAATTACCTTTTTTAAATATATGTTATTATATGAATTATAAACAATTAATAATTCAATTTATATTATGTAAAATTTTTATATAATCTAAATATCATATACTTAATTATTGTTTAAACCATTATCATATCAATTATCAATTTTTTATATAGATTAAATAATGTTCAAAATAAACCCCCTTTAATTTTAACGATTTCAATTTAATTAATTATTAACTAAACATGAATATCAAAGAAATTTAACAAATAAATAAATAATATATTTATTTTAAAAAATATGAGAAATTTATAAAATATTCATGAATAAATTTTAATTATAAAATTTTTATAAATTAGTAATAATATAAAAAGTTTTTATGCATATCAATATAAAACCCTTTATATTTTATGTTAAATGGTATTTATATGATATTTCATAATATAAACATTTTATAATACAATATCTAATATATAAACATTTTATATAATCTAAATTTCATATTTTTTTTGTAATTTATAAACACTTTATAAATCACCTTTTATTATTTCTAAATAAACCATTTATTTTAATATTATAAAACATTATATTTAATTTTTCAAAAGGTATTTAAAACAATATTCATCAATTAACCATAAAAATTTATAGTTAATTAATTTATAAAAAACTTTTATAAATTTTTCTAAATATTTCAAAATATATTTTTCATTATTTATATATAATTTATAAATAATATAATTCAATTAATAATTAAATTATCTTGATTAAAATAAATACTTTATTTATTTTCATAAACAAGAGTAATAAATATAAACTTTTTATATTTACAAAAGGTTAATAAAATAAATTTTATTAAGACTTATTAATGTTATTACCATTTTATAAATACGAATAACATGAGTAATTAAATAAAATTTTTATTTAATTACTAAATACAAATTTTCTTATTTATTTATAGGCTTGAAAAATGTCATTTTACAATTAAAATGTGTTTTTGATAAAATAATAAACATGTTTATTCTTGAAAGAGGCATACGCTCTCATACCACTGATGGGTTTTATAAGATCATCATATGATCATATGTAGTGGAAGATAACCCAAAACAGGTAGGTTTATCTTTAATAATCAACTTGTAAATAAATCAGTAAAACAAAGTACCTAGAAAATTCCAATAACAATAGTCTTCATCCTGAGTGAAGGATAATGCTTGATGAAGACCATAGAGTAGTGAACAAAAAGAACCCTCGCTTAGAGGGGGATATAACACCATGAGTTTGTCCAAATGTTTTTTTCAAATAGATTATATTTATTTTTTATATTTCATTACACGTAACACCATGTTATTCTTGTTCTATATGCAACACTGGGTTGGCTTGCGTTACACACAACACCCAGTTTTAACAAAACCATAATATATTATTAATATAAACATTTAAACGTGGACATTACTACTTATCCATTAAACTCAGTGATAAAAATAGTAATATATAATTTTAAAATATTAATTATAATGTTTTGACATAAATTAAGCATAGTCATAATAAAATACATAATTTTCAATAAAGTGTTTATATGTTTCAAAAAATACTATTTTCTCAAAAAATGTTTTTATGTCTTTTGTGAACAATAATAAAATTAATTTAAAAAACATTTAGAAATTTAATTTTATAAAATAAACATTATTTTTAAAATCATCACATAAAAATTATTTTAGGGTGTATATTTTGGATTTTTTAAAGGATTCATTTTTTTTGATGAATAGTGAAAAAACTATTTTTTAATTTAAAAATTCATTTTCATTTAATTTATTTATAAAGTTAAACTATATTTTAAATTGGGTATAAATTAAAATTAGTTCAATCAAAAATCTTTTAATCTAATTTAGGTCATTTTAATCAATTTGATATTGAAATTAAATATAAAAACTTTTTAAAATTTTGAACATTATCTCTTTAAAATCCCACTTTCTCGTCGTGTCTGTAGGATTACTTTTAAATTAAAATTTTTCAAATAAATGAATAGAATTTTGAAAAATGGATTTAATATTTTTAATAAAATAATTAATATTATCTAATAATATCAACTTAATTTTTGACCGTAATGATTAATGAAAATATTTATAATTAATTACCACGATTAAAGTTGAAGTGAGGTTTTGCGTGTTACATGCGCTTGTGTTGAAATTAATTTTTCCATAAACATAAAATTTTTATTTAATATAATTAATTTAATATTTAGAATCATTATGTATAAATTATCTAATAAATCTAATTTTAATTTTTTTCTTAATGGATAGATTAGCTAGGAAAATAATAAATACAAGTTACCATGGTAAAAAAACTAAAAGGGTAAAATTGAGTAAACTTAAAGACTAAGGAATAAAATGATAAAAAATGTATTTATTTTGTCTGTTGGAGGGGTTTATATATCATATAATCCCTCAAATCCACTATTGATCAATTTTTGAGGCACATGAGGTAAGAGTGACCTCCCAAAAGTGAATAGTTTTTGGTATTTATAAAATGCCACTCCTCCTCAATTATAAATGGGAAATCATGCCCCTCACTTATGAAAACCTTTAAATACATTTTTATTAATAAATAACAACCTAAATAACTTAAAAAATTTCCTCCTCTCATCTTATAAGCCTTTTGTTGGACATAAAGATAACATATGATGTCTTTTCATGCAAACCTAGGAGGATACCTGAAGAAGAGTTAATGTTCATCAACAAGTGTTTTTAATTTATATATTCATTAACCCCTAAAATTATTATTATACCATGATGATATAATAACATAATTATATTATATATACTAATTTGTTTTTATATTAAGGACATAAACTACATCCATCTCTACTTCCATCAAATGGGAAATAAAACTATCATTCATGTGTACAATGAACTGATGCCTTGAGAACCAATGTCATTTGTTTTCTCTTTACCACCTATAAATTTTGTTTATAATTATTTATTTAATATTTATATATGATATTATTATTCTCATATAATTATTATTTTACACCTAAATTCATGCTTTCCATTTTTTGGGAATACGATAATGTCACTCATATGTATGGTGGAATACTGCCTCACGAAACGAAGTGATTAATTCACGCTTTAAATGGACCATAATAAGGATGGTTTTAATGAACTTATGTGATATATATGAGATAAAAATGATTATTCAATGATAATATATCATTTTAATTGCTTTTTTTTCAATCTGATAAGAAAATGGAAACAATGTTCATGTGTATGTACAACCTACTATCTCCATGAACGATGTATTCATTTTCTATCACTAAATTTTATGGATTACTATAAATACATATATAATGAATATATATTATATTTATATAATGGTTAAAATTATGGATATTATTGAACCATTATAAAAGTAAGAGTACCAAAATTAACAAACCAAAACTTACATTAAGAATAAAGCGGTTATTACCCAAAACACTACCTTAACATGGAATTATTAATAAATGGGTAATAAAATTTCATAAGTAAATCATATATTTTATGATACATATAAGTATGATTATATAATATATTTATAATAAACTTATATTTATTTTACATTAGGTTTGATCCTGTATAATGGAATTCATGACTTAAGGTAATGGTATTTCTAGTCTCTCTTTTATTTCTATGAGAAATATGAAAATTAACCACTCATTTATTTTGTGTGGTGTATACACTACCCATTTTACATGTTATATCATGAAAACCATTATTTTCATGATATTTTATGTTTTATTTTTTGTTATTATTTATTAGGGATTATGATTCAAAAGATTACTAAAGCGATAAAGGATTTGTTGGAACCACGACCGTTTTATGCAGGAAATGGAGTTTGGTTTGTGTTTGTTGTCAATCCTCATTTGAAGTTCATAATTTTTTCCATGAAAGAGATCATATAGTTCAAGTGGACAATAGTATTGAAGGAGGCGCCATTTTCCAGTGTTTGCTAAATTTTTGGGCCTGGAAATCAAAAAATGGAGAGATGTGTTCTTGGAAAAGGAAGGTGCACAAAATATTGGAGTGCTGCACGAAAATCATGGAACATGTGCTAAATTAGTGTTGAACAGAATAGTGAAAGCAGGTTGTAGTTTTTGCACAAAAGGTATTTCAGGATCAGAACCCCAAAAAATGGAAAAGGCATGAGTTGTGTGAAAAAACTAGAGTGGTGCATGGAAAACAGTTCCTACACGAAAAGCATTGCATGAATAATGAGAGGTTTTGAACAACATGACGGATTTTTCACGCGGGGGTTGGTGATGCATATAAATAGGAGGTGATCCACCTCATTCAGGATGGATGAAGACTTAGCGAAGATTCGAGCTCTGTTGAGTGTAAATATTGCGTGAAAATAAAGTTGTGCATAAAATTTGTAGTGGTGCGTAAAAGTTATATTTTCACGTAAAAGTGGAAGTTGGGCGTAAAAGTCGAATTTGCAGATAAAAGCTGAAGTTTCACTTAAAAGTTGTAGTTTCTTGAAATATTTCCACACAAAAAGAAAATCTTGCACGCCAATAGTGGATCTTGAGCACAAAGGATAATATTGCGGACAAGAGTAAGATTTTTCGTACACAAGGTAGGTGTTGCGTGCAATTGTCAGTGTAAGCTAAATACATGTTCTGAATATATGGTTTAGTGGTTCAGCACTTTTAAATGCATCAATTCAGAACTTCGATACAATTAGTTTCTCATTCTGAATGGAGACAAAGACTTCAATGAAAATATATTGAAGCGACCTTCATGTTTATAAACTGAGTTTGACTTCTCTTAAGGAAGTGAGCTAGCGGTAGTCGAGGTAAGTGATTCAAGGGAGATAGTGAGATATCCATGAACCTTTGTAAAGGCAGTGTGCCTGTAACAGAGTGACTATGAACAAACCTTGTAATATTCAAACTAGTAAAGAATAGTTGATTTTGGTATGATCGAAACACTGTCGATGTATGCTTTTTAGACGTAGCCCTTAGTACTGAACCAAGTAAAAGTGATTTGTGGTATCTAGGCATGTGATTGTTTTCTTTCTATTCTCATCAGTCTTATAGGTTTAACGAGTTCCTACCAAAGTGGGAACATGATCATTATTTTAAAAGAAAAAGTTGACACCCTGATTCACCCCTACCCTCCTAGGGTGTCTTTGGGTTCTACAAGTGGTATCAGAGGGTAGAGGTTACTACTGTTAGATCTATCCTTCGCCATCACGAAGAATGAAACTAATGCTAGAAGAATCCCTCTCTTTAATGGAATTAATTTTTAGATATGGAAGAAAATAATGAGATCTCATCTAATATCCCTTATAATGGAATTCCTATTTATTACTATGCAAGGAATACAAGTTACTGATCCAACAGGGTTTGCTATGACTGATACAGACATGACATTTCTTGATGTAGATGCTAAAGCTCAGAATGCTATCACTACAGCTCTCTCTGATCAAATCTATCTAAAGGTGATGATTTGCACCTCAGTAAAGTCTATGTGGGATAAACTTGAAAATATTTATGAAGAATATATAAAAGTGAAGGAGGAAAAACTTCAAGTCCTACACAACTGGTTCGATGATCTGAAGATGCATCCTGATGATAATGCAGATTCCTTCTTCAATCAAATTATTGAAGTAGTTGGAGAAATTTGAGGTCTTATAGAGGAAATCAAAGAAATTTATATCATAAAGAAAATCTTTAGAATACTTCCTCCTATGTAAAATGCAAAGGTGTCATCCCTTGAAGAAATAGATTTATCAAAACTATCTCTGAATGATATACTACGTAGTCTAGTGGCATATGAGATGAGAGTCAAACTAGAAGATGCTATGACTCACATTAAAAAGGAAATGGAATTAAAAGTCATTGACAAAATTAAAATTTTAGGAAATAGTGGTGGTGAAGATGATGAGGGAAAATAAATTATTTCTCTTATTACCAATAATATTAAGAAGGGAAAATGAAAATTTAAAGGCAAGTTACCTCTGGAAAGTTTTTGTTGTGGAAGAGTTTGGCACATTGCCTCTAAGTGCCCAAGAAAGTTTGATGATGAAGAGAGTGAAGATGAAGACATTGAGAATCCTCAGAAAAGGTTTTTAAAAAAGGGAGACTTCAAATATGGAAAGAAAGTACAGAATAAGATTTTTTTCTATAAAGAGGAAGACGATGATATTGAATTCTGTGAAGAAGAAAAACCATAATTTAAAACTGGAAACCATGCTTCCATGATGGATACCATTAAAAATTCAGAATCTTTGTTCGATAAAGGCAGAGATAATCAGATGACTCCTAATAGTGATCCCAAGTTGAAAATCAAGGATGCCTTTTCTAAGATTGAGAATAAATGTAAGAGATATAATAAGTGGAAAGAAATGGTTGAAGAATCATTAGGATATGTTGATGACCTTAATGCTAAAATTTAATGAATATAAGAAATAGTGAGAGTACAATATTAAATCCTTGAAATCACAGATGTCATTGTGGAACTAAATCTTAGAATTGAAGAACAAGAAAAGGTCATCAATGACCTTACATCCATACTGGAAGAGAAGTCCAAGACTGTTGAGGTTCTTGGGGAAGATGTTGTTACTCTTAGTAATAAACATGAGTGTCAATCAACCACAAGAGAGAGGAATAATAAAATATATTTTGGAAGACTCTCAGATGTATAATTACTGGTAAGAGACATTTGTGGTTTAGATAGGTTTAAAAAAATCTTAAGTGATCAAAGACCCGATTTCATGGGAAAAAGTGGAATCAGTTGTGAAGTTGAGACATCAACTGCTGGAACTAAAGAGAGACAAAAGATAGACTAGATGAAATTTGGACACATTGAAAATTTTCCTAAAGTGCTAAAAAATAAACCCTCAATCCAAACTAAAATAATAACTGAATATTATACTCAAAATTTTAGAAATGATAGGCAATCCAACTATTTTTCCATGGAAGAAGTCATGAGGAGAAATATAAGTGAGAAGACATTTCCTCTCATGAAGTGCCATTTCTATGGCTATTTGGACCATACCATTTCATATTGTGAAGAGGCAATGAGCTATTTGAAGGGGGAAGATCTAGGAAGTTAACAAAGGAGACCGATTTCATATCCTTAATCTTATAAAAGAAATAGTTTTATGGATAATGTTTTGACTATTCTAACTTTTTCTATAAAGTTATGTATTAAAGGTAGAGGTATGACAGTAGAAATTCATACAACTCTCATAGATGGGTCAATACTCACCCTCCCGATAGTGTTGTTTTAATAAACAAGTTTTCTTTTCTGGAATAAGAGAATGGGTATAGAGAATCTAATTATGTGGAAGAAATAATTGGAAGTCCATTAGTGTCCTATGCTTAATCCAATATCTAATGGAAAGAGAAGAAAAAAATTGAGAAATCCAATCTTACAGAATTAGCTATCAAAGCTATAAAATTTAGCAGTACCTGGATTCTTGATAGTGGATGCTCATCCCATATGATAATAAATGCTGACCTTTTAAAGAATATTAAGAAGAAGGTTGATGGAATAGTGAGTTTTTGTAATTATGGTTCTTTAAAGATTAAATGTAGTGGAAATACTGATCTGGCCAATGGATTGCTGAAGAAGATATAAGTTCTTTATATGGACGATCTACATCATACTCTCCTTAGTGTGAGTCAAATATACAACTCAGGGCTCATAGTAACTTTCAATCAAAATGGCTGCACTATAAAGGGGAAAATAGGAAATTATCTCATGAAAGGCAGCAAAACAGATGAAAACTTATATCAGGTTGACAGTAAAGAGAACTATTTCTATTTGTCTATTGAAGAATAAAAAACCTATGACATAGAAGGATATGGCACATTAACCAACAAGACATGGAAAATATAACTAAGCTGAAGATAGTCATATATATCCCCATTCTGAAATGTGAATGGGAAAAGAATTTTGATGCTTGCATACGGGGGAAGCTAGTCTATAGTTTATATCATCCAAAGAAGAAAAGGGAATCACACATTTTTGATCTCATCTATACAGACGTATGTGGACCGATAACCATTTCTGGAACTCATGGAGAGAGGTATTTCATCCTTTTCATTAATGATTATAGTATAATTTCTTGTGTAATGGTTATTCATAGGAAGCGGAAAGTACTTGATTGTATAAAAACTTATTGCCAAATTGCTGAGAATGATACTGGAATGAAAATTAAAGTCTTTTGATATGACAATAAAGGGGAATACACATCCATTGAGTTTGATAATTACTTGAAAAACAAGTAATATGACATGAGGTAGCTTCTGTGAGAACTCTTCAGAAAAATGGAGTTGTTGAGCACTGGAATCGACAGGTCAACAACATGGCTAGGACCATGCTGATTGGGAGTCATATATCTCTCCATTACTGGAAATAAGCTGTTGAATCTACAATGCACATTCAAAATCGAATAGGGATTTATATGGGAGAAATGAAGACACCATATGAATTGTGTCATGGAAAGAATCCTTCTTTAAAATAATTTTGTGTTTTCAGAAGAAAATATTTCATCTGAAATAAAGAAGGAAATCAAGGGAAGTTTGGTGACAATGTAGATGAAGGAATATTTTTTGGATATCAAATTAATAGAAAATCTTACAGGTGTTTCAATGAGTTCTTGTAGAGGATTGCATAAAGAAATAATGTTAAGATCATTAAATACAAAACCCAAAATTCTTCAAATAATTCCGATGATAATGAGATAAAAGATGAGGAATAATGTGAACATGGAGTAAATGGAAATATAGAAATAACGGAAGGTGTAAGAAACTCTTAGGAGTCAAATCATGATGTTGACTCAGAAGAAGAATTATAAGTTGAAACCATAGATGGAGATAATTCATTTGAACCTCAAAGAAGGAATCAAAGAGATGAAATTGATCAATCCAACATCATTGGGGATTGAACTGGATACACACAAATGAGGAGAATGAGGAGTAATGCACAATCTGCATTCTTATCTATGGTGAAACCATCCTCATTTGAAGAAGCTACAAAGGATGAATCATGGGTGAAATTAATGAATGAAGAGTAATATCATATTGACAAGAATCAGACCTGGGATCTATTCAAGAGACCCAAAGGTCATAATGTGATTGGTTCAAAGTGGATTTTCAAGAACAAGTTTGATGTGCATGGAAGTGTTATCAGAAACAAGTCATGACTGGTATGTAAAGTATATTCACAGATTGAAGGTGTCGATATTGAAGAAAACTTTGCACCAGTGGCTAGACTATAGTCAATCTGGATTTTTCTTTCCATGGAAATCCAAATAGAATATAAAGAATATCAAATGGATGTCAAGACAACATTCTTTAATGGCGTTCTCGAAGAAGAAGTCTACATCGACCAACCAGTGGGATTTCTTTTTGGTACTGATGAAACAAAGGTTTGTAAACTAAAGAAGGCCCTCTATGGTTTGAAGCAGGAACCACGATCATGGTATTCCCAACTAGATTTTTATCTCAAGAAGATTGAATTCAAAATAGGATGAGTATATCACAATCTCTATGTGAAGAATTATCCGAAAGATCAGTTCATGGTTTTAGTTTACGTTGATGACATTATATTTGGTGGTAGCCGGAAAAAATAAGTGGATGAATTTTCCAATCACATGAAATCAGAATTTTAAATGTCAATGATTAGAAAGATTACATATTTCTTAGGGCTATAGGTGATTCAAAAGTAATATTACACTTTAATTTCTCAGGAAAATTATGCAAAAGAGCTGCTGAAGAAATTTAATATGCATGAATCTAAACCAATGTCAACTCCAATTGAAGTTGGAACCAAACATGGAAGGAATGAGGATGGAACCTATATAGATCCCACTATGTACATGAGTATTATTAGAAGCTTAATTTACTTAATGGAGACACGACCTGATATTGTCTTTTCAACTTTATTAGCGGCCCGATTTTAGAGCAATTTGAAGGAATAACACATGACAATAGTAAAAATAATCATGACGTACATTCAAGGTACTCATAATTATGGGTTATAATTTTTTGTAGGAAAAAATAGTGAATTATCAATGATTTCTGATGCTGACTGGGATGGAGATGTAGTGGAAAGAAATTCCACCAGTGGTAGAGCACTCTATATTGAGAAGAAATGTGTTGGCTAGTTGAGCAAGAAAAAAGAAAGTACTTCTCTTAGTACTGCTGATGTTTAGTATATCTTTGATACAAAGGAATGCACTCAACTACTGTTGATGAAGCAACAACTGACGAACATAGGTGACGAGGTGAAACAACCAATGGTGATTTATTATGACAACAAGAGCGTGATTGATCTTACGAATAATCCTATTCAACATTATCATACGAAAAATATTGAGATCAAATATCACTTCATGAGGGAAAAAGTTGAACAAGGCATGATAAAAATATACAATGTGGGAACCAATAAGCAAGTGGATGACATCATGAACAATCCACTGTCAGCAACAATGTTTGAGAAACATCGGTTGAATCTTGGTGTTCATCCACCTGCTAGTGCATAAGAAGGTTACGAGATACCCATCTCTTGAGTTATGTTAACTGTTTTTAATCTATTTGTGAATGTGATGTAGGTTTATGGGGGAGATACTATCCAGGGGTGTTTTGAGATGTACAATGAAAAAATATTGGTCTTTGGGTTTATTATCAATGGGGGAGAAGGAATAAATTCAGGACATGTGCTTCTGTGACACGATGAGAATTTGGTGTTAGGAGGAGAAGGAATACATTGGACATGTAATGTTTCTATGAAACGATGATTATTCAGTGTTAGGAGGATAATGAATACATTTAAGGAATGTAATACTTCTGTGACACAATAAGAGAATAGCTTGGGCGTATTTAAGAATTCCAAAACATGGGAACCCAATTCAAGTTTCCCCTCTTGTTTTCTACACTGATCATTTCTCATGTAGACTTAGAGTGTTGGCTATGTTTATTCTTTAAATTTATGTTTTTCTTATGGCTAGTTCTCTACTGAATTTATCTAGTTATTTCTAACAAACCCAAAGGAGGAGATTGTTAGAACCACGACCATTCTATGTAGAAAATGGAGTTTTGTTTGTGTTTGTTATCAATCCTCATTAGATGTTCAAAATGTTTTCCAGGAAAGGGATCATATAGTTTAAGTGGACAACAGTATTGAATGTGGCGCCATTTTCTAGTTTTTTTCAAATTTTTGGGCCTGAAAATCGGAAAATAGAGAGACGTGATCTTGGAAAAGAAAGGTACATGAAATATTGGAGTGGTGCGTGAAAATCATGGAATGTGTGCTAAATTGGGTTTTCAAGTAATTGTGAAAGAAGGTTGGATTTTTTGCACAAAATATGTTTTGGGGTCAGAATAAAAAAAATTGAAAAGGCATGATTTTCACAAAAAATATGGAGCGGTGCATGGAAAACAGTTCCTATGCGAAAAGCATTGTGCACAGAATGAGAGGTTTTTCATGACATGGTGGGTTTTTTGCATGTGGATTGGTGATGCATATAAATAATAGGTCAACCCCCTTATTCTGGATGGATAAGGACTTAGCAATGATTCAAGCTCTATTATGCGTAAATATTACATGAAAAGGAAGTTGCATATAAAAGTTGTGGGGGCGCGTAAAATTTGTTTTTGCACATAAAAGTGAAAGTTGAACGTAAAAGTCAAAGTTGCATGTAAAATCTGTATTTCTGCTTAAAATTTGTAGTTGTGTGAATGATTTCCATGTGAAAATAAAATCTTGTGCGCCAATAGTGGATCTTGCACACAAAGTATAATATTGTGCACAAAAGTAAGATTTTGCGTGGACAAGGTAGGTGTTGCGCGAAATTATCAGTGTAAGCTGAATAAAAGTTCTAAATATCTGGTTCGGTGGTTCAACACTTTCAAGTGAATCAATTCAGGACTTTGATGTAAGTGGTGTCTCATGCTGAATAGAGACAAAGACTTCAATGAAAATCTATTGAAGAAACCTTCAAGTTGATAAACTGAGTTTGACTTCTCTCAAGGTAGTGTGCTAGGGGGAGTTGATGGAAGTGATTTGAGGGACACAATGAGTTATCCATGAAAATTTTTAAAGGTAGTTTTAATGGAACAAAGTGATTGTGACTGAACCTTGTAATCCTTGAACTAGTGAAGAATAATGTATTTAGTTATGACCGACACACTGTCGACGTATGGTCCTTAGACATAGCCCTTAGTGGTGAACCAAGTAAATGTGTTGTGTGGTCTCTATGCATGTGATTGTTTAAATTGTATTCTCATTAGTCTTATAGGTTTAATGATTTCCTACCAATTTGAAAATAAGATACTTGTTTTAAAAGAAATTGTTGATACCTTGATTTACCCCTCCCCTCTCAGGGTGTCTCGGGGTTCTATAGGATTCTTGTCTAAATTTTCATTCTTTGAGACGTATGTTTTGTTATGCACCTATAATATTTCATGAGGTGTATATACAACCCCTTTGACATGTAATATCATAAATTTATTTATCCTCATGATATTTTAAGTTCCATTTTATTTCATTCCTTCATGTGGATTACAATTCAATGTTACCAAAGTGGTAATAATTTTATGTTACCATCTTGTCATTAATTGGGATTTCTTATGATTATGTTTTCGATAATAAAATATTATAATCCATTTCTCAATAAACTCATTATTTTTCTTATACTCTATTAATTAATTCTATTTTCATGTAATAGTACCATTTTATACTCTTTGTTACTTAAAACAATTGAGAAAATGTTTTTAAGAAAATATGTATTGATTTCTCTCTTTGGTCGGAAATCCATTTTCTTCTAAAACCATTTGTTATAAATATGTTTTCAAAATGTTTTTATTATTCTCAAATGATTTTAAAAGACATTTTTACCCCTGTTTTAATTTTTTTACAACTTTTTTTGAAGGAATCTTCATTTTTTCTAAACAATGCCCATTTGGTTTTTACCAAAAATGTGAAAGGAACCTTTGTTTTAATATATACGACATAAAAAAGCATCCCATAATCATGACCGTTATTTTATTTAAAGATTAATTTATGTTTTTTCATGTTTATTTTAAATAGAAAATATTTTAAAAATGTTTTATGTTTAAATATTTTTTTTCAAATCCGAAAAGATATTTTCCTCAAAAAATATTTTAAATGACTAATCCAAATCATTTTCCATCTAAGATGACATCCTTTGATGTTACCTATAAATTTTTGGGGATATTATCCAATTATACCATTCTTATTATTTATATGAATGGTTTATAGTGAAAATATTTTTATGAAATCTGTTTCTCTTCCATAGGTTATACCATGATGAAATGTTTTTTGAAACCCATTTTTTTGATGGGTTATGATATGATGGATGTTTTATGACCTTATAGAACACATATATGTGATTTTAATTATTTTATGAGTGTGAAATATATCTCCTTATAATTTATTGGGTAATGATAAATGTTATATTAAATATAAGGGTACATGAGTGGTAAGGCTAACCCTTAAAAAGTGGTTATATAGGTGGTTAGCCCAAGCTCAAAAAGGAGGGTACATGGGTGGTTAGCCCAAGCTAAAAAAGGAAGGTACATGGGTGGTTATCACAATCATGAGAGAGGGTAAATGAGAGTTCATCCCAAGACTGAAGTAGGTATAAAAGTTATTATCCCAAGCCTAACATGTTTTGAATTTCTTGGTAGGTAGCCTTGACATAATATTTTCTATGCTTTTGTGTATGCAACAAATCTATGTCCTATGAAAATGTTATGATATCATGCCTCCTGTTATTTTATTTCCTTATGATTAATGTTTTATGAACTACCAATATTTATTCAATGACTCAATATTATGATCTTTGATATGCAAAGTATGGTTTTCAAATGTTATGCTCATGTTATCATACCCTTATGTTCGTGTTATACTTACATATCTCCCTTATTTATCCTTACTAAGAATCTGAGCTCACCCTTTTTTATGTTTCCTTTACCTATGTTATGAAGATATATATTATTTATTATTTATATAAGAGGGGTTATAGATATGAAGATCTTAGTGGGAGATGATTTTGGTCACCTATGGACCGGTTTTTTATGTTTTCATGTTTCCAAAGTCACTAAACTATTATAATCCTCAGGCGTGTGTTTGTGCAATGTTATGAAAATTCATTAAAAATGATATAATATCTATATATGAAAATACTAGGTTTCTATAGTTAGTATCATATGATAGGTTTAGTTAAAATTTATAAACTAGGATGAGAAAACCTTAGTGTGATCCCTAGGGATATTTATAAGGATATATCAAGGGATGTCTCTAAGGATAAGTATAGTGATAAACCAAAGTTTAGGAAAATGTCATGGAATTATAATAAAGGATAGAGTGAGTGGTTTCCAAGAAATTAAATACTTATCTTGATAATACAAGTGGAAATAGATCTAGAACTGAGGTACTTAGGGATAATAACTCTAAAAAGGGAACATTGGGCTAGACTCGATTGTCACCTGGTGTACAACAATGGGCCTTACTATACACCTGTTTTGACACTCTTGGTGGATAAGCTTTAAAAAATCAAAAACTCTTTATGAATGATCATGAAGGATTTAAATTGATAATGATTATGAATTAACTAAGATAAACTTAATGTGTTATATATTAAAGAATGCATCACGATTTAGACATAATATAAGTGTTTTTCATGATTTTCTGGTTCCCCATCATGATTATTGTTTCTTACACTATGTTTTTTGGTTTTATTCAATTTATGGAACCCAAAGGAACCATGTTAATGTTGAGTGTGATGTATAATTAAATAATTTTCTTTCTGATTATCCAAATGTTATGTGATATGGAATAAAAAATCTCATTGCTATTCTCACACAACTTTATCAAGATATAAATCATGTTAGAATTCCAAATGAACAAAAGAGGGAAAAAATATGTTGATATATTTATGGGGATGCATCCAACTTATTTCACTAGGTCTTATAATCTAATAGTTGTTAGAAAATGGAATAGTACCACTAAAAAGATATTTTCTTTTTTCCAGTGTTAAAAACATGACAAAGTCATTTTGGTCATCTACCATTTGGAAGGTGAAGCAGATCAATGGTGGAATCTTATCAAGAATACGAGGTAACATGATGAAATGGACTCCATGGAATGGGATGAGTTCAAGAACTTATTTTTAATTAATTAATTTTATCATATTCATTTTTCAAATATAGATAAGGAGTTATTTGAGCGAAAGAAAAATTATGATGAATCGATTGTCACCTATGAGGAAAATTCTACAAGACGCAGGAGGTATGCTTCTGGTATTATCATCCAAACTAAAATTAAATTTGATTGTTACTTTAGTGTCTTAAAACAAAGTCTTTTAATGGTGTTATCCATATGATAACTCAATATATATTAATAGATTTTCGGATGTTTCATCAAGGTGGAAATAGAGGTTCAATTTATGTATCAATCTAATTGTTTTTATAAAAAGAGAAAAATGGAATTCATAGGAAACTCTTGGAACCATAGATAGAAGAAGTTGATATTTACTTTATGATCAAAGTATGGGAATAAGCATGGAGAAAATTATCTTAATGGGAAAACTATATTTTTTAGGTGTGGAAGGGAAGGTCATTGGAAAATTCATTGTTGAATTGATGGGAAGAAGTTAACTAACAATGTAAATAGAGAGAAAGAAACAAAAAATACACCACCCACACTCTAGTATTTAAAATTTATGAAGTTTGGAAATTATGATAATAAGTTGTCAAATATGAGGGTTAATGATGGTGATCAATTCCATTAGCCTCTTAAGCCAATTGAAAAAGGGAAATCCCACATGATCATTGTTTTTGACAAGGGGTGTGATCACAATGTGGTTAAAGGTACACTTAACATCCACTATAGAACTGTTAATATCTTATTTGACTATGGATTGAAACATTATTTAGTATTTGAAGAATTTTATATGGGTATAAAGATTCCAACCAAATGATTATATATAGAATTAGAAGTGGAAACCCCTAATAGTACGATAATCACATCTCAAGTATATGATTCCTATCCTATTAATGTTTGTGGGAATATGATTGTTATAAATATTTCATTATTCCTATAATTGAATTTGATGTTATATTATGCATAAATTGAATTTCTATATATAATTCCACATCAATTGTTAAGGAACATTAGTTACATTTGATATCCCAAACCAATCTATGATTTTCTAGAAATGTGATGATAGGTACAAAATTTCGGTGGAGATAACATCCATTGTATGGGTATTAATTCTGATATAGAAGTGGTGTTTATCTCATATGGTTGGGGAAAAACTAAACATTAATGGAATTACATTTGTTTGGGAATTTTTTGATGTCTTTCTGAAATACTTCTTTAGTCTTCCACAAAAATGTGAAGTTGAGTTATTAATAGAACTCATACCTGATGCCTCAAAAATTTTAAATACTCCCTATAGAATGACCCCAATTGTGTTAACATAATTAAATAAGAAAATCCAGGAAAACCTTAACAAGGGATTAATTTGGATAAGTGTGTAACCTTGAGGTGGACCTATTAATATTTTTAAAAAGAAAGATAGATAAATGACACTCTGCATTGATTATCGAGATCTAACCAAGTTCACAATCAAGAACAAGTATCCTCTTCCTTATTTTGATGATTTATTTGATCAACTACATGAAGATAAATTCTTTTCAAATATTTACCTTTGTCCTGGATATAATCAACTGAGGGTCAATATAAATGATATAACTATGAAAAAATTCTATACAATGTATATACAATATGAATATATAGTGATTCCATTTGATCTTAATGACGTTCTTATATATTAAAAGAGAAATTAAAAACATAAAGGACACTTGATAATTATACTAAATAACCTAAGGAAGGAGAAACTATATGAAAAATTCAAAAAGTTTGTTTTTTGGATGCAAAAGGATTCATTTTTGGATCATATAATTTCATGATAGGGTATATCAGTAGATCCATCAAAGATGGAGGCTATTAAATGTTGAACCAGACCAACCATAGTTATTGAGATCTATAGTTTCTTGGTTTAGTTAGATATTATCAATGGTTTTTGGAGAATATATCATGACTATCTAATCCTATGGCCAAGTTAACTCAAAAGGGATCCAATTATTTCTAGAAAGATGAATGTGAAGAAAATTTCACAGAACTGAAGGGAATATTAATTAGTTCACCTATGCTTACATTACTCTATAGTAGAGAAGGGTTTTTTATCTATTGTTTCACATCCAAGAATGGATTAGGATTTGTTCTTAATAACTATGAAATAGTTATAGATCATTCCTCATGAAAATTGATGATTCATGAGTAAAATTACACAACTCATTATTTGGAGTTAGCAGTGGTAATTTTTTTCCAATAAAGATATGGAGACATTATTTTTATGGAAAAAGTGTGATATATATACATATCATAAAAGTTTAAAGTATATATTAACATAGAATGAGTTAAATATGTTCCAAATAATATGGTTATAATTGGTTAAATATTTTGACTGATCAATACATTACTACCCTTAGAAAGAGAACAAAGTGGCTAATGATTTGATTTGAAAGGATCATGCTAGATTATCCATGATTAGGATTAAAAAAGATCCAGTATTTTTGGATTTTCAAAGGATGGATCTAGAAATCTTGAAGAAATGGAAAAAATCTGATCTTTCTCAATTGAATGCTCAACCATATATCCAAGTGAAGATTAAAGATGCACAGAAGGAAGATGTATAGATGAAGAAGATGTTTAGAAATGTTATTGAGTTTAACCTTGACAATAATGGAATAAGAAGGTTTTATAACCATGTATGAATTCTATCCATACCATATTTAAAGAAGTAATATCTAGAGGTAGCTCATAGTTCTTCATTCTCTATTATTTTGGGAAGTAAAAATATGTATAGATATTTGAAAGAGTATTTTTAGTGGGATTGTATAAAGATAGATACCACAGAGTTTATATCTCAGTTCTTGGAATGTCATAATGTTAAGGCTAAAAGACAAAAGTATAAGGGGATGTTACATCCATTAGCCATACCAGAATGAAAATGGGAAAAAATTACTATGGATTTTTTTCATTACACTCCCCAAAATGACTAAAGGGTATAATTATATATGGGTTGTAGTATATTACCTTACTAAGTCAACACACTTTATTTCTATCAGAGAAGACTTCTCTTTGGATTATTATTCTAGGATATACATTAAGGAAGTAGTAGATTGAATGAAATACCACATCCCATTGTGTCTAATCAAGATTTGAGGTTCACCTCATAGTTCTAGAAACGTTTTCATAAATATCTTAATACAATGTTGAGTTTCATCATTATGTATCATCCTAGAAAAGATGGTCATTTTGAAAGAAAAATTCAATGCCTAGAGGATATGTTGAATATTGTTCATTTGATTTCAAAGGTGGTAGGGATAAACACATTTATTTAGTTGATTTTTCTTAAAACAATAAATTTCAATCAATAATTCAGATGGATACTTATGAATCCATTTATAGAAAGAAATATAGAGCTCCAACATGCTACAATGAAGTTGGAGAAAGAAATCTATTGGAATGTGAGATAGTTGAAAAGATGCCAGAGAAGGTTAGATCCATTTAGAAAAACACCAAGGAAGATCAAGTTTAGAATAAAAGTTATACTGATAATCTATAGTGTGATATATAATTTGAAGTTTATGACAAGGTGTTTCTAAGAATTTCTTCGTGGAAGA
The DNA here is from genome assembly GCA_963277665.1 of Viscum album. Classification (NCBI taxonomy): domain Eukaryota; kingdom Viridiplantae; phylum Streptophyta; class Magnoliopsida; order Santalales; family Viscaceae; genus Viscum; species Viscum album. The sequence continues at coordinate 288,622 of CAUJRU010000161.1, forward strand.
AGGTTATGAGATTCAATAAGAAAGTGAAATTGAACCTAGGTATACCATTCTCTTTGAAATCCTTGATCATATCGATACCATAGCCTATCACATGGTTCTTCCACCAAACCTCTATAAATTCCATGATGTGTCACATGTATCTCTCTTGAGGAAGTACATACCCAAACCTTCACATGTTAGAACTTAGAGGTCATACCACTGGAGAAATATCTTTCTTATGAGGAATAATGAGTGTAGATTTTGGACCGTATAGAGAAATTTCTACAAAACTAGAACAATGAACTGGTAAATGTTTTATTGTGAAATAACTAGTAGGATGAATCTATATGGGAACTTGAGGATATTATGTGGTAGAAGTATCCTCATTTATTTATATCAAAGTGATGAATTTTGAGGGAGAAATTCATTTTAAGGGGGTAGAATATAAGGCTCCGAGTTTTTATGAATGATTTTTTCCCGAAAAAATTAAATTTATTTGATTACTTATGTTACATGAAACCCCAATTTAATCTTTCTCTACACATAACACTGGGTTGTTTTTCATTACAAATGACGCTATATTTTAACAAAACCATAATATATTATTAATATAGTTATTTAAATGTGACCATTATTACCTAGCTGTTAAACTTAGAGATATGAATATTAATAACTAATTTTTGGATATTAATTAAAATGGTTTTATATAAAGAAAAAATATTTATAATAAAATAAATAATTTTTAGTACAGTAATTATATGTTTAAGAAAATACTATTTTCTAAAAAAAATAGGAGTTTTTTTAAATAATAAAATCATTTTATAGAAAAATTTAGAAAATAAATTTGATAAAATAAGCTTCATTTTTTAAATCTCTATCTAAAAATAATATTATCATGATTTGTTTTGTATTTTTATGAAATGTTTCATTTTTTTCGATGAATAATGAAATATAGTGAATTTTAATAGAAAAATGACTTTTTTGTTTAATTTATTTATAAAGTTAAATTATATTTTAAATTGGTTTTAAAGTAAAATTTGGTCAATAATACATCTATTAATCTAATTTAGTTCACTATAATCAATTTCATCTTGAAATTAGATATAAAAACTTTTTAATATTTTCAACATTTTCTCTTTAAAAACCCACTTTCTCACTGCGTATGTGAGATTAATTTTAAATTAAAATTTGCAACTTATTTGAATAGAATTTGAAAAAATTGACTTTATATTTTTAATATTAATAATTTATATTATTTAATATGGTCAAATTTATTTTTTTACCATAATTATTAGTTAAAAAAGGTAAAATTAATATCGCAATTAAGGTTAAAACGAGATTTTATGCGTTACATGCGCTTGTGTTAAAATTAATTTTTCCATACACATAATATTTTTATTTAATAAATTTTTTTTAATATTTATAATTAGTAGGTATAAATTATATAATAATAATAATTTTAATTTTATTCTTAATGGATATATTACGTAGTTAAATAAAAAGATATATGTTACCGTGGTAAAAAAACTAAAAGTTTAAAATTGAGTAATCATAAATATTAAGTAATAACATTATAAAAAATGTGTTTATTTTGTGTTTTTGATGTATTTATCGACCATATAATCCCTAGAATAAAATTTTGATCAATTTTTGGGGCACATGAGGTAAGAGTGACCACCCAATAGTGAATAATTTTGGGTATTTACTAAAATGGCACTCCTCATCAATTATAAAGAGGAACTCAATTACCTCACTTATTAACATATATAAATCCATTTTTATTGAACAATACCTAACCAAATCACTTACCAAATTCCTGAATCTCATCCTAGAGGCCTTTTTCTAGACATAAATTCATCATAGGAAAGATTTTGGGGCAAACCTAAGGAGGATACCCAAAGAAGAGGTAACTTTAATCAATGAATGTTTTTGTATTATTTAATCACCTACCTCATACAACTATTCTTATAACATGATGTTATAATAACCTCAGTATCTTCCATATAATTAGATATTATTATGTTAAGTTCATGACTTTCGACTATCTCCACTTTAAATTAAATGTCTTATGAAATCATCATTTGTGTGTACGGTGTACTACCACCTCATGAAATGATGTCATTCATTTTTATATTACCTATGCCTTACTAGGAATATTATTCAAGGATACCATTCTTATTCTTTCTATAAATGGTTTATGATTAAAATATGTTTATGAAACCCATTTCTATTCCATGGGTTATACCATGATGAACTTTTTTATGAAACCCATTTATTTTCGTGGGTTATGCTATGATGAGTGTTTTATGATGTTTTGGAAAAAATATATATGATTTTAATTATGTGAAGAGTGGTAAATATATATATCCAATGCATTCAGTAATGATAAATGTTCTACGAGCTAAGAGGTTACATAAGTGGTTAGACCAAGCCCGAAAGGGAGGGTACACAGGTGGTTAGACCAAGCCTGAAAAAGAGGGTACATGGGTGGTTATCCCAAGATTGAAAAGGAGGGTACATGAGTGGTTAGACAAAGCCCAAAAGAGGGTACATGGTAGGTCAACCCAAGCCCTACGTAAGTACATGCGTGGTTGTTCCAAGATTAACATGTTACAAATGTCTTGATGGGTATCCATGACATAATATTTTATATTCTTATGTGTATGGAACCAATCTATGTATTATGAAAATTTTATGATATCATGGCTCATGTTCTTTGATTCCCTTATGATTCATGTTTTATGAACATCCAATCCTTATTCCATGACTCAAGATTATGATCTATGATATGTATGGTATGATTTTAAAATGTTATGATCATGTTCTCATACCCTTATGTTCATCTTATGATTGCATATCTCCCTTTTTTTATCCTTACTAAGCATATGCGATTACCCTTTCTTATGAATCCTTTACCCAAGTTATGAAGATAGGTATTATGTATGGGTTTGATAAGAGGGGTTCTAGATATGAAGATATTTATGTGAGATGATGTTGTTTATCTATGAACAAGTTGTTTATGTTTCTAAGTTTCTAAAGGCACTAAACTATTATGGTCCTCAAGTGCGTGTTTTTTTAATGTTATGAACATTCATTAATTTTTTTAATATCTATGTATATAAATCCTAGGTTGCTATAGTGGAGCCATGGCCAATGGATCAACAATTGTATGACAAGGATAATAGAATAATTAAGGGGTGCTAATAACTTTATATTAGATGATGAACACTAATATGGGAGGAATGAATAATTGAGAGGCTTTCTCACAATCAGTTTTAAACAAAAGGAGGGATCACATCCCTTTATATACCTATCCATGATTACTTTCATTAAAAGAAAATTTTCAACTATATATATGTATCCATATAAATTTATTTCTATTTCCATAAATTCATTGAATCCTATTCCATAAATATTCAATCCATTTAATCCCTCTTTACCCAATCTTATTTTTTTTCTTCTTATTTTATTTTCTTCTACTTCTTTTTGGACCATCAACTCAAACTTCTAATTTTTAATTTTACTATGGTCCACTTTCCTTCTTTTAATCATTTATTTATTTATGACACAAACTAATCCTGAGGATATCTTTGATCTTGATCTTGATATTGAACGTAGCCTTAGGGATCAAATCAGACATTCTTAGTCTACGAGAAGTTTCAACATTCAACCAGTTGGAGAATTACTCCAATATTAGAACATTGAAATTGGAAGCAATTCAAATTCAACCATAAAACAAGAACCAATGGATGAAAATAATGGAAATTAACTAAATAAAACCATTTGAGAATTGGTGGCACCTGATATTAACTATCAACAAAATTGTATTGCATACCCAAATCTCGAATCGGACTTTGAACTAAAATATGGGTTAATTCACTTACCTCCAAAGTTTTGTGGCCTCTCTGGTGAGGATCTAAATAAACATTTAAAAGAATTTAATTTGGTTTTCTCAACCCTAAAACCTTGAAATGTCTCTAAAGATCAATTCAAACTAAGAGCATTCCCATTCTCACTTGATGGAGTTGCAAAGGATTGGATGTATTACCTACAACCTGAAGATGTAACTTGTTGGAACGATTTAAAACGTCTTTTCTTGCTGAGATTTTTTCCAGCATCAAGGACCACTTCCATTCGTAAGGAGATCCCAGAGATCAATAAAGCATAATGGGAGTCAATGTATGAGTATTGGGAGCGATTCAAGAAGTTGTGTGCAAGCTAACAACATCACCAAATCAGTGAGCAACTACTCATACAGTACTTCTATGAAGGACACCCAACTATGGAGAGAAGTATGGTGGATGCTGTGGATGGAGGAGAATTGGTGGACAAGACACCAGTATCTGCACATGTGTTGATCGACAAGATGATCCAAAACTCTCAACAATTTGGTGATAGAGGTACACCACATGTTAGGGGAGTACATCAGGTAAGTCCTTCTTCTCTTGAAAGTAATTTGATTGATACCAAGTTGGAAGAATTCAACACTATGGTGAGGCATATTTCTTTGGCTCAAAATACATCCCAACCCCCTCCTTCAAGTCCTTGTGGTATTTGCACTGAGACAAGCCACCCAACTGACTGTTGCCCACAACTCCAAGAAACATAAGATTGTGCAGCAGTGTTCCCTGGGAGACCATATCAGAAGCAACAAAAACAACCATATCCCCAAAAGAAGTTTGATCCAACATACAACCAAGGGTGGAAGGATCAATCGGACATGAGGTATGGCTCTGGACAACAACAAAGGCCCCCTTTTCAACCAAACTTCCTGCAGACTCCACCTTACCAACCGGGTTTCCAACAACCCCAATGGAGATTAGAAGCTCAAACATCACCAAGTTAGCAACAAGGGAATATAAAAAACAAGGTAGACTCTAACACTAATGATCTTTTGAAGCAAATTGTTTTTAATCATTAAAATGAGCTGAAGAGTCAAGGTTTAGAGTTGAGAGAGTTGAAGACTCAAATGAGCCAGATTGCCACCACCCTCCATGAACTTGTAAGTAATAATTCCATAAATCTATCTTCCCAACTGGTTGCGCCCAGATTTACCCAAGTTATATGGTGTAAGCAGTTGCTTGTAGTACGGCTTGGGTTATCGAATCCACAAAGACCAAAGAAGTAACCTTGAGACACTATGATTGGATGCGGGATTGGTTATGAAGTGTCCAACTATGGTGTTGATTGATTTGAAGAAATGGTGATTTGATTTAAAGAACAAAACAAACAAAATGACATGAATTAAAATAATTAATTAATATGAGTCGATCATAGGTTGTCTCTAGAGCTTGATTGGATGTATTTATTTTTCATTGAATTTTATGTTCATCGGTTCAAGTGGTATCCCTTAAATGAAATAATTGTTCAATATCATTATATGATTTAATTCATACACAATTTCAAGGCCAATCACCAATTCACTTAGAGGATCACTTAAATGAGCACTCCAATTAATTATATCGTACTAGCACTCAAAATTTGTTGTCATTAAAGTCAGTGAAGACAAAGAAAAAGATATATTAAAGAAAGGAACTCTTAAAATAAAGAACAAATTTAAGAGTTTAAGAACATCAAATAACATTCAATCCAGCCCATGCAACTTCCTAGGATCAACCCATAAAAGGTTATCCCTCCATTGATGCTATTCTATCAATGGAAGCGGGTAGTTGACTTAAAGAAGCGAGATTGATAAAGAAAAAATATTGAAAAATAAACACTCCACCGTTGTGTGATGAATTCACAAGTGCAGGTGTGAATAAATTCACACTTAGATTCAATGGTATCAACATATGAAAAAAAGGAAAATAAAAATTGGAGAAGAAGAAGAACTTTTTTTAAGATGCTAAACGTGAAAGAAAAACATACATGGAAAAAATTGACGATACGATTACAAAATGAAAGAAGAAAATTACAATTGAAAGGAAAATATAATATGCCTATTCCCTTCATCACCATCTATTTATATAGGCATATTATGAGCCTTAGGTCCACCCCCACAATCAATTCACCCCCAACAATTAATAGAGTCCAAATGAGGGTGAATAATCAAAATGAAATTGATGTTTCGAAGTTGACACAAAAATCTGTCCAGATTCGTCCACCATTTTGACATTTGAATGTTTAATTGATAGAAGCAAAATATTAAGGGATCGTAGAATAAAAATATTCTCTTCCAGGTTTCCTCTATGATATTCAAAAATATCAGTAAATTTGGTGCATTGTTTTGAAAGTTATGGCTGAAATGGTGGGACGACTTTATGTGCATTTATGTCGGGCCCTCCATTTAAATCCCAAATTTAGATCCATTTATCATCATAAAAAATTCATAATTAGCTCTGGCCTCATTTGAATAAAATTATCCTCATATTGTTCTATTTATACTGTAAAATTTTTAGCTTCATTGGGCTTGGTTTGTGGGCCCCACATTTGTTTGATGTGCCTTGGGCCCATTATGCTTTCTCTAGAAAAGCTCTGCATTCATCCTAAAAAATATCCATCTTCCATTTGTATTAATCCATTGGACCTAAAAAATAAAATGTTCAAAATAAAGTGATGAATCATATAACAAAATATAAAATTAAAATGAGGAAAAATATATTTTTCACAATAAATTTATTGATTGGGCCCAAATTGACACTTTAAGCATGAATTGCACAATGATGGGAAATGAAGTTCAATTTCTGAATTGGACTAAAATTGATGTTTATGAACTTTGAAACACACTAATATTAAGATATTAACAATGAATATTAACCACTTTCAGTGACTAATCATACCCCCAACTTGAGTTTTTCTAGTCTCGAGAAAAATATATTACAAATATGAAATTCGAATCCCCTTTTCCAAAAACATTTTATTACACATTACTCACCCAAATATCTCATACCAAAAAAAATATGAAACCCATCAAAATAATTTAAAACAAGCTATTTCCATAAGAATATCCCAAGCCCAAACCCATTCCTTTGTTCAAATTCATCGCCACATTTCATCCAATTCCAATTAAACATGATAAAGTGTTGTGCATCACAAAAGATATGGGGACCATTTTATTGTTCAAGGGGAAAAAATGGAAGCAATAGGTAGGAATCACATTAAACCTTAAGATGAGTATCCTTTTATTATTATTATTATTTTTTTGATGATTTTTTTGGTATACTCAAATTAAACTAAAAGTGACCCTAGAACCCTATGCTATAATGAAAGGGACCCAAGAACTCAAATTTACACCCATGATCCAGTAGACGTGCATTGTGGCATTTTTATTAAGAGGATGAAAATTTAAACTTCGAAAAATCACATCGGACAACCGCAATTTCCAAAAACTATGCTCATGAACATAAACTTTCATTTAAATCAGAATCAAGGCATACAAAATTAGTTGATATCCAATTTCATAGTTTGAAATGTGTGTTATCATGTTCAAGGTTAATGGAATTTTTCTTTCCATGCATGTTCTTATAAAAATCATATTTTTATTTCATCTCCCCCCAACTTAGAATAACATTGTCTCTAGTGTTTAATGAAAAGAAAAGTTAGAAGGGGGGTCGGAGAGGAGTTCAAAGAGGAAATTGAAAATGATAAACATGGAAAAAATTCACCTGTTTTTTTTGAAGTTGAAGTTCATGATGCTCCAGATTACTCCTTTGATCTCTTGGGGGATGTAGGAACCTCTTTGATTGAACATGTATCATCCAAAATAGTTCCGGAACCATACAAAGAAGAATAAACTAGACAAAAAAAAAACAACACAACAATTTATTTAAAACCAAGTATCAACATTTTTAAGGTTTTCCCTTTTTTTTTCTAATTTTAAAAATTAAACTGATGATCATTGTCTTATTTATATTTTCTGGGTAAGGTAATACTCATGGATCACACCGCGTGACATGGATGAATACGGTTCTCCCCTTTCATACCCATCCTTACTCATAAAAGAAGAACATGTCATCAGTCTATGGTAAAAAAATTTAAATGAAAAATAAAAATAAATAAAAAATGATTCACTTTATTGGAAACATGAAAAACCATGGGTTGCCTCCCATATAACGCTTAATTTAAAGTCGTTAGCTTGACTTAGACCCCCCAACTTATCCAATTCCAACCTTAAAAATTGTTAGGACCCCATTTTTCTCCACTTCCACAAGATTGAGATTAGTTGTTTTTTAGAATCGTTTCCTTGTATAAATCCATGTTTAACTATGAGTGTAAAATTCCAAAGAATTTTGGTAATGGTTGATTGAGTTATATCTAGAGTCCTTCTTAATATTTCAAGGGTGATTCCACTTTTTTAGGTTTCTTGATGAAAATGGATGATAATTGAATGGTCTAGGTTATCATAAATGGAGGGATTCTTGAGTTGGTAAGGAAGTGTCATAACATTGAGTTCAGTTTCATTGAATTTTCTTAAAGAAGAATGAAATTTTGAATAAAAAATTGTTTCTTCTTCAAAAACATTTGAAATAATTGGTTCCTTTTGAAAATAAGATTCATCCCCAAAAGTGCCTAGTTGAATTTCAGGAGTGTGTATGGGATCAATGTTTGTTATTTCTCCCAATTGTTCAGTGATTGGTGTTTTTTAAAAATCGTCAATAGAGAAATATTCAGGACACCCCATCCACAATGTCAAATTTACCTCTTGTGAATACAAAAAGTCAGTTTCCTCTTGATTTAAGCACCCATCAACAATTCTTTTATTATCTTCAAATATCCCAAATCTAATGGTTGGTTCTTCAATAAATTCATGTGAGGTTTGTGGGATATAAGATTTTTGTATTAGTGATGAGGAAGATACAACCTGAGTGGGAATGGGTTCCACAACCATTTCAATGCTTTTTATTTCTAATCTTAGTGATGAAACTTCTGAATTCATTTTAACCATTTTTTCACACAAATTTTCAATTTTTTATTCAGAATTAGGATTGATAGAGGTTTGGACATCATGAACTTCATTAAGTTTGATCTCTTCAATCATCCTTGAGAGGTATGGAAATTGATTCTTTAAACAATCAGAATCCCATTAATTGTACATCTCATCTGGTGTGGTGTATTCAATTAAGGTTTGGTCAATAAAATTCCCTATGTGAGGTGTTTCCTAATATTTATTTTCAACATGATTACAAAATTGGTTTATGAAGGGGTATTTTGGAGGATAATCCATTGGAGTTGATTGAAAATTGGTTTCGGGATTTTTTTGACACACAGAAATAGAAAGGGGAAAAGAGAAGACGTGGGTCTAGGGTACTTACTTGGGTCCCTGACAACGGCGCCAAAATTTGGTTGTGCCCAAATTTACCCAAGTTAAGTGGTGTAAGTGGTCACTTGTAGTACGACTTGGGTTATCAAATCCACAGAGGCCGAAGAAGTAACCTTGAGACACTATGATTAGATGCGGGATTGTCTATGAAGTGTCCAAATATGGTGCTGATTGATTTGAAGAAATGGTGATTTGATTTAAAGAACAAAAAAATGACTTTAATTAAAATAATTAATTAAGATGAGCCGATCCTAGGTTGTCTATAGGGCTTGATTGGATGTATTTATTTTTCTCTGAATTTTATGTTCATCGGTTCAAGTGGTATCCATTAAATGAAATAATTCTTAAATATCATTATCCTATTTAATTTATACAAACTTTCAAGGCTAATCACCAATTCACTTAGAAGATCACTTAAATTAGCACTCCAAGTAATTTTATCATACTAGAACTCAAAATGTGTTGTCATTAAAGTCAGTGAAGACAAAGAAGAAGATAAATAAAAAAAAGGAACTCTTAAAATAAAGAACAAATTTAAGAGTTTAAGAACATAAAATAACATTTAATCCATACCATTCAACTCCCTAGAATCAACCCATAAAATGTTAACCCTCCATTGATGTTATTATATCAATGGAAGTGGGTAGTTGACTTAAAGAAGCGAGATTGATGAAGAAAAAATATTGAAAAATAAACAATCCACTGTTGTGTGATGAATTCACAAGTGCAGGTGTGAATAAATTCACACTTAGATTCAACGGTATCAACGTGTAAAAAAAAGGAAAATAAAAAGTGGAGAATAAGAATAACTTTTATTAATATGCTAAACGTGAACGAAAAACTTACATGGGAAAAATTGATGATACGATTACAAAATGAAAGCCGAAAATTACAATTGAAAGGAAAATATAAGATGCCTATTCCTTTCATCACCATCTCTTTATATAGGCATATTAGGAGCCTTAGGTCCACCCCCAACAATCAATTCACCCACCAACAATTAATAGAGTCAAAACGATGGTGAATAATCAAAAGGAAATTGACGCTTCGAAGTTGACCCAGAAAACTGTCCAGATTCATCCACCATTTTGACATTCAAATATTTAATTTATAAAGGCCAAATATTGAGGGGTTTTAGAAGAAAACTATTCTATTCCAGGTGTCCTCTATGAGCTGTAAAATTATTAGGAAATTTGGCGCAGCCTTTTGAAAGTTATGGCCGAAATGGTGGGATGACTTTATGTGCATTTATGTTGGGCCCTCCATTTAAATCTCAACTTCAGATCCCTTTATCATCATGAAAACTTCAGAATTATCCCTGGACAAAGTTGAATAAAATGATACTAATATTTTTCTCTTTCTACTATAAAAATTTTAGCTTTATTGGGCTTGGTTTATGGGCCCCACATTTGTTTGATGAGCCCTGGGCCCATTATGCTTTCTCCAGAAAAGCTCTGCATTCATCCAAAAAAATATCCCTCTTCCATTTGGATTCGTCCATCAGACCTAAAAGATAAAGTGTTCAAAATAAAGTGATGAATCATATACCAAAATATAAAATTAAAATGATGAACAATGTATTTTTCACAAGCAATTTATTGATTGGGACCAAATTGTCACTTTAAGCATGAATTGCACAATGATGGGAAATAAAGTTCAATTTCTGAATTGGACTAAAATTGAAGTTAATGAACTTTGAAACACACTAATATTAAGATATTAAAAATGAATATTAACCACTTTCAGTATCTAATCACCAACCCACTCCAAATCCAAAGGAGAATGTCAGTTATAGCACATTGAGACCATCACATTGAGAAGTGGGAAGCAAACAATTGATGCTTCTCCACCTACAATTCCACCTGGATTCACCTCAACTCCAAAAAATCCCAATTTAACATCAACTGATGAGAAACCCAAGGAGAAAGATAAAGGTAAGAAAAATATTAATGATGTTCCTCCTAAACCCCTTCCTTTTCCAAACAGGGTTGTTCAAACTAAGAAGATGGCTGAAGAACCAATGCAAAAGGAGGTTTTGGACACATTCAAGCATGTGGAGATCAACATTCCTCTACTTGAAGCCATTAAACAAATTACAAGGTATGTGAAATTATTAAAAGAACTTTGTACCAATCGAAGAGGGCTCAAGGGAAATGAGAGGATCAACCTCAGAAGGAATGTCTCAGTACTCACTACACCAACTCTAGCAATGCCAACAAAGTGCAAGGATCCCGTGGCATTCACCATCCCATGTACCATAGGGGAGTTTAACTTATCTGATGCTCTTTGTGATTTAGGAGCTTCAATAAATGTGATTCCTCACTTTGTATTCTCTTCCTTGCAGGTTGGTGAGTTGAAGCCGAAGAGAGTAGTGGTGTAGTTGGCGAATAGAGCTACGACATATCCAGCAGGTGTCCTCGAGGATGTACTTGTATGGGTAAGAGACATGATCTTTCCAGTAGACTTCTATGTGCTCAAAATGGAGGATGATCAAGTAAGTTCTCATTACCCCATTATCTTAGGTAGACCCTTCCTCAAAACTGCAAAAACTATCATAAATGTCAATGAGGTTACACTTTCCATGGAATTTGGGGATGAAGTTGTGATATTTAATGTTATGGATTCCATGAATTACCCCTCAGAGGATCATTATGAATTTGTTATCTCCCATTTTGAACCACCAAGTAAAAACCACATGGAATTTGATTGTCCTATTCTTAGTGAGATTATGAGTATTGGTTCTGATTTAATGTCTAAGAGAACTTCCACACCTATTTCTAAGGAATAAGAATCTCTAAGATTTGATTCTGAAATGGAATCATATTCTGATTTTGATCATGTGAACTCTAATTATAACATGGCTATTGAGTTTACTGATGGATTTGATGCATTATTTTATGATTTTGAGGATGTATATTCTGATACTGATGTTCTTTGTGCACATATTTATGTTCCTTATCTGACCCCATCCATACACCACCCCCCTACACTGGAACTCAAGCCATTTCTACCAAATATGAAATACTCATACTTGTTAAGTGGTGAGAAATTACCTGTTATCATTGCTAACAATATCCCTTTTTAACATGAAGATTTTTTTTGAATCTTTTAAGGGAGAACATCAGGGAAATTGGGTGGACCTTGGCTGACATATCAGGTATTAGCCCCTCCATTTCATGCATATGATTCTTTTGGAGGATGGGGCTAAACCGGTGAGGCAACTGCAAAAGAGACTCAATCCAACTGTTCTAGAGGTTGTTAAAAAAGTGGTTGAAAATTTTCTCGAGGCAGGTATAATTTACCCTATTTCGGACTCACAATGGGTTAGCCCTGTCCAGGTTGTACCAAAGAAAACTGGTTTCACTATTATAAAAAATGAAAATGATGAGTTAGTTCCTATGAGAGTACAAAACAGTTGGCGAGTGTGTATTGATTATAGGAAACTAAATCAATCCACTCATAAGGACCATTTCCTACTTCCATTCATTGACTATATTCTTGAGAGAATTGCAGTTAGGACACATTATTGCTTCTTGGATTGTTTCTCTGACTATTTTCAGGTTCCCATTGCAGTAGAGGACCAGGAGAAGACGACATTCACCTGCCCATTCGGTACCTTTGCTTACCGAAGGATGCCATTTGGACTTTTAAATGACCCAGGTACCTTCTAGAGATGCATGGTGAGTATTTTCTCAGATTTCATTGAGACCTGCATGGAGGTATTTATGGATGATTTTATAGTTTATGGATCCTCATTTGATGAATGTCTCTCTAGTTTGGGTGATGTGTTGCATCGTTGTATTGAGAAAAATTTGGTCTTAAATTTTGAAAAATGTCATTTCATGGTCGAAAATGGAATTGTAATAGGTCATATAGTCTCACAACATGGCATTGAAGTTGATAAATCTAAGGTAGAAATTATTTCATCCCTGCCATATCCTACATGTGTGTGTGATGTTTGATCATTCCTTGGACATGCTGGATTTTATCGACGCTTCATCAGAGATTTTAGTAAGATCGCTCTACCCTTATCTCGATTGCTTCAAAAAGATATCGAATTCAATTTTGATGATTCATGCAGGGTATCATTTGATGATATAAAGAAGTGTCTGACCACTCCACTGATCATACAGCCCCCATGGTGGGACCTTCCATTTGAGATTATGTGTGATGCGTCCAACTTTGTGGTTGGAGCTGTCTTATGTCAGAGGGCGGAGGGACGTTCACATGTGATTTCGTATGCATCGAGGACATTGAATTCTGCCCAATCAAACTACACCACAATAGAAAATGAGTTTCTTGATGTTATATTTTCTTTAGATAAATTTTGTTCATATTTATTGGGATTTAAAGTAGTTGTTTTTTATGACCATGCAGCTTTGAGGTACCTCCTAAAGAAGCCAGATGCAAAGCCACAAATTTTCCATTGGATGCTCCTTCTTCAAGAGTTTGACATCGAGATAAAGGAAAATAAGGGGTCATAGAATTTGGTGGTAGGCCACATGAGTGGGCTTACTCACACACCAGAGGGTGACACCTTGGACCAAGTACCACTTCAGGACACTTTCCCTGATGAGAATCTCTATACCATCTCATGTACGCATCCTTGTTATGTCGATTTAGTTAATTACTTTGTTTCCTCTAAAATCCCAGCAAATTTGAAGCACCATCAAGTCTAAAAATTAATAAGTGAGTCTAGGTTTTATGTGTGGGATGATCCTTACCTCTGGTGTTTGTGTAGTGACCAAGTCTTTAGGAGGTGTGTTCCCGATCATGAGTTTGATTCTGTTTTTCATTTCTGTCATACACTTGCTTATGGTGGACACTTTGGACCCCAACGGACCACTAGGAAAGTTTTGGACTCTGGATTATATTGGCCTATCTTATTCCATGATGCCCATGTGTTTTGTAAGTCATGCTCTCATTGCCAACACACTGGGAACATTTCTAGGAGACATGAGATGCCCCAACAATCCATACTATTATGTGATATTTTTAATGTATGGGGAATTGATTTTATGGGTCCTTTTCCTATTTCATTTGGATTTTTGTATATTTTAGTTGTTGTTGATTATGTGAGTAAATGGGGGGAGGCCAAGGTCACCAGGACTGACGATTCTCATGTTGTAGTGGATTTTTTCAAGGCTCAAATTTTCTGCAGGTTTGGAGTACCAAAGGCTATCATTAGTGACCAAGGGACACACTTCTATAATTGGAATTTTTCTCCCCTTATTAGAAAGTATGGGGTGACACACAAAACATCAACACCATACCACCCTCAAACAAATGGCTAGGCTGAGGTTTCAAATAGGGAATTGAAACAAATTTTTGAAAAAACTGTGCAGCCAAATAGGAAAGATTGGAGCAAGCGCTTGGATGATGCATTGTGGGCTTATAGGACAGCATACAAGAAACCCATTGGTATGTCCCCATTTTGGATTGTTTTTGGGAAAGCATGTCATCTCCCCATGTAAGTTGAGCATCAGGCTTATTGGGCTATAAAGAAATGCAACATGGATTTGGCCCAAGCTGGAATCCAAAGGAAGCTGTAAATTCAAGAGCTTGAGGAAATTAGATTGTCTTAATATGATAACTCAAGGCTCTACAATGAAAGATGAAAATCAGATCATGATATAATGATCCAACAAAGGGAGTTTCATGTTGGAGAGAAAGTCCTCTACAGTTCACGACTGAAGCTGATGCCTGATAAGTTGCATTCCAGATGGTTAGGTCCTTATGTTGTATCTAATGTTTTTCCTTATGGTGCAGTGGAGATCACACAAGAGGACACTGGAAGGAGCTTTACAGTCAATGGGAAACATTTGAAGAGATACATTGAGGGAATTCCTACTAATGCAGTGTATTTTATCACACTGCATGACCCCATCATCACTTGAGCACATTGGGCTGTTCCCAACCCTTTCACTTTTATATTATCTGTCCTATTTAAAAAATTCTGCATTTCATGTGAATATATCATCTCATGGGTTCACATTGAGGACAATGCAATATTTTATATGTGGGGGAGAGAACCTTTTAGTTTAGTAATTTCAATTGTTTTCCTATTTAAAAAAAAACAAAAAAATTGTGTGTTTTTCAAATTTTGTGTGTTTATTTGTCAATTTTCTTTGTGTTTTTGAAATTTTTGAGTTGAAATTATTCTCATCAAAATTTTGAAATTCATATAAATGAATGAAAAAATTTATCCCATGAAATTGAGCTTAAATGAATGCTGAAAATAACTTTGTTTCAAGTTCAAATATATAGTAATTTCATGAAAAGTACATTGAATTTTGAATCCCATGCCACATCTCACTATCTTTATATTTGAAACCACATTCCTGTGAGGCTTCTAAACCATTATTTTCATTTTATTTACATTCACCTCACTTCTTGAGAGAACCAAACCATGCTTTATTTAACCATAATTTTATTTATTTCTGTCAAAACTTGAGGGTTTGAGGTACTTATGTTTAAATGATTGAGGCATTTGTTTGGTATTAAATCCCCTATTTCAAAGAATCCATTTTTATAATGGCCTACCTTGAACATTTAATCCTTGTAGCCCTTATAATACATGCATAACCTATTAGGTTAGCCACATTACAAGCCAATTTTCCCTATCCAACCGACTCTTGAAGTGAAATTGTATAATCTAGTTGATCTTAAGTGTGGGGAAAGATATCTTGTGTTGTGCTACCACATTATGTGATACTTTGGGTGGAAAATTAAATTTTGAAGAGATGTGTTTACTGCTGAAGAAAATCATTATATTGAAAGCTATTCCTTTTCTGGATCTTTCATGACAAGTGAAGCTATGCCTTTTTTGGAGCTTCTAATTGAGGTATAAAGTTGTGCCTATCTGGAGCTTTCAAGAAAATCATGTTTGAGAAGATTGACATTTTTGATGCTAAAATGATGAATGGTGTAAAAATTCCATGAATTTTCATGATTATGGAGCAGAATTGATACTATGGGGATTGAGGAGAAGACCATATTTAAGTGAAAATTAGATTAATGCAATTTTACTTCAAAAAGAGTCAAGAACTCCTCAATCGGCCTCAGAATTTTTCACACCTTGATCCTACCAACCAAAAGGCACAGAACAACCCTGAAAAGTCCTCATGATAAACATATGTATTTTACTCACATTAGGTGGGGATGTAGGAATTTATTAAACCTATGGTGACCCTTGCATGAGTTTGGATGAGAAAGACATTTCAAAAAAATGATATTTGTGTGATAGGAGAAAATTCAAGCGAGGTAAGTGTTTTGTGCATGGGAGGATAAATGAAGTGGAAATAAATTGAATGATATAAATGGAGAACATGAATTAATGATTTTTTATGTGTCATGATATCTTTTTTTTCTTGGTGTGTAATTGTTAGATCTCAAGGATATGTTTTTTAAAATTTGTTTTGATTTGATATTGATGTTTACTTGATATGAGGTTTTGACCAGGAGTGCAAAAGGGTAAGTGTGGGGGAGTTGATAAAACACTATTCTATTGAATATTTTATTGATTATAAATGATATAATTTCCTCACATTGTGTTAAATATGTTTAATTAGAAAGTATTTGGGATTAGATCATTCATTTGAATATTTGATGAAAATTCCAGTTTTACCCTTTCAAAATCACTGTAGTATTTCAATCATAAAGATTTTTATTTGAATTATATGAACGTAAAGGTTTGTAACTGGGCTCCTTACTTCATGGTATACAACATTTATTTAGGACACTTGATAAAAATAATGCATTTGGATGGAGTAATTGGGCCATAAAGTCAAAGGTGGGCTGGACACGCTAGAATGGAGAAGCTTTTGTATTGTGGCCATAAATCCTTCATCTGGAATTTGATTGAGCCCAAACTTTTAGAGGAAATATAGGACCAATATCCTCACATATTATCCCTCTTTAAGGCTGGAAAATTCACAAGTTTTGGTGGTCAAATGGGCGGTGCAAGTTGGTATAAAATATTTGGCCGAGATTCTCCATTCACACTTGAAACCACTTTGAACCTAGCCTCCCCAACACTCTATAAATTGGTGTTTTTCTCATTTGGTGGGGCTGGGAAGTTAATTAGGAGATTTTAGGTAGAAGAGAATTGGTTTCACCCAAATTCTCCAACCATTGTAAGAGAGGTAGCTCTTGAATCAAGGATCCCCTCATCGAAGCCTTCTTATTCTCCTTCGTGTTGTAATGCTTTTGTTTTTGTAATAAAATTATTTGTTCTTATTTTATTTTTTCTATTTTATTATGTTTTGTTTAAATTTATTCTTCTATTAATATTCCTCTTTGGTATGTAATTATTGATTAGAAGCGTTATTGGGTTATACCCATTATAAACCTTTGCACATGCAAAACGCTTCTACGATGATTATGCCACCCATGGAAGAGTAGTCTTTTAGCAATCGATCTATCATCTAACCTATTTATTGAAATATTTTTAATCATTGAGGTACTATAATTAAATTAATATGATCAATTAATTGTGTTTTTAAATTGTAAGAAACTAAGAAAGCAATTGAATAATTAACACAAAAACACGCAAGGTCGAGATTTTGTGTAAATTGTGAGACGCGATCTTAATCAGTAATGCAAGGCCACATGAGATAAATTTGTAGAGTTAAAATATAATCCCTAAACGAAATTCATCCTCATTTCCAGAATTTATATGTGCTTTAATTAACCACTGACCATAAGCTAAGCTTAGAACAACAATCAAAGCAGGGTGCTACGATTACGTGTTCCGAAGCTAGCCTATGGTTTAAGTAATTCCATCTTTGTGGTTAAGTTAACTCTTGTAGGGTTCGAGGGTTAACAAATTAGGGGATCATTATTAAGTGGATATTGACTTAAATTATAATGATTAATAAGTAAATGAAGAGGTAGAGTTAGATCTATTACTCCTTTTAAATATTTCCTAAAAAACATCTTTTTATTGTGTCATTTTAATCAAACATCATTTTAAAACAAAAAACAAAAAAAATTCAATCTTCTTCCATAAAAATTCTTCTAGATTTATAAAATATAAACAACCCCCATCCTTTTAAGTAGTGTTTCTATTTTATTCTCTTTTATTTTTAGAATACCTCTGAAAAGTTGTTTTAATTCACTTCCTCCTTTGATAGACGACCTTGGTCAGCCACTCTGCTGTACCTAAGTACCCCAAAATCACACTAATCATTTGAGGGCACCCACGACAATGATCTTTCACCTATATACTAGGGAACTTAATTGGTGTATCCCTCTTTAGTAGGGTTCCATATCTTCCAAAACCTCCCTATTAGGTGCTATATTCACCTAGAACTCCATAATAGGGTTTTATATCTTCTTAGGTATTCCTATTTGGGAAAACATCACCCAAGAATCCATACTAGGGTGCCATATCCACATAGGCCTTTTGATTTGGATGAAACTTCACCCAATACTCCTGAGTAAGGCACCATATTCCTATTAGTCCCATGGATGAGTGAACCATTTCTTAGATCACCTACCCGAGTGCCTCATTCCTAAAGTCACCTACCTGGGTGCCTACTCACCTTGGCCTATAAAGGGATTAGTTAGGGTCTAATAAATATTATTAAATATAGTGTAAGTGAATAAATCCATTATCCAAGGATATCTATGTAAGAAAATGAAAATAACATAAAAAATAGAAATACAAAATACATTAAATCAACATACCATACACTAATAATTCCTCTTCAACCTTTTTGATCTTTTCAGAATATGTTATAGAATTCAATGTATAAAAAATATTGCATATTCAATTAATCTTCCTAATGTTTTTATAAAAACTCCTTGTTAGATAACAACTTTTCGTATCATAAAAGAGAAATAAGATGAAGATACACATCTTTTAAATAGATCTGTATGAGATTGATATATTAGTTTACATTAAAATACTTGATGTAGTAACTTTTTTACTTTATCAAATGAATATAAAATATAATCTCATTCAATTATTAATTTGATTTTAAACTTATGTAAAATTACAAAATGTGTAAAATATACTTTTGATATCACATATCCTTAAAAATTAATAAAATTATTTCTATAAAACCTATATATAACATGGGTATTTGATGGATTTTCCTAAACACATTTATGTATTTAGAATAATACAATAAAAATAATTATTATTACTCCTTCCTAATAACCCTAAGATTCATTGACTTTGATTGGCTCCTTGAAGAAATTTTTTTGAACTTTTCAAACAACTTTTCTTCTTTCTATTTGAACTTTTACCCACTCGTTCTATCTATACAGCACTTAAAATCTAGAAATTATATTCATAGTCCATATAATCTCAAATATTTTGAGAATATCATGTAAATTTTTCTTAAATTCATTTACTTTTTCAGCATTTCACCTCATTCTCGAGGGCCACTCTCGGGCTCTCATCTTATCTTGGAATCTTTCTCCTCTTAGGGTTTCCTCTCTCCCCATCAGTGTTGGTTTTTTTGATTTGATTAATCTCTATCCTTCTCTCTCTCTCACTCATTATTGGTCTCCTATCCTCAAAATTGTGAAGGCCTTTTTCCAGCAGCCATTCCCCGCTCGGGCCTCATGTTTCACTGCCCCACTCTAGATCAGATCCGAATTGATGGGAACACCGATAATCTGGGATAGTGATTTGGTGGTTGAGGGTCCTCTTAGTGGGTATTTTATTCCTTATCTAGGGTTTCATCCCCTGATTACTTTTTAGGGTTTCATCCCCTCACTGTTCTGATCTTTGATTGTCTTCTATTTTTCTTTTTAAGGTTTTTCTTATTTCCTATTAGGGTTCCAAACCCATTCGTTCTTCCTCACTCTTAGTGGTTTTGGGTGTTTTCTATTGGGGGTTCATGTTGGTTCTGTTCCCATCTTGCTAGTTCGATGATGGAGTTGCTTGGAATTTTGGAGATGATATAGGACAAAGTTTGTGTCGCATCAAGGATGACAACAGAGAAGGTGAAGTGACGATAGGATAACGTCTAGTCAAGTTCTTCCTCAATCTGGCTTCTTTGATGACTTTGTTTTCTAGAACATGTTATTCTTAGAGGAGTTTCAGGAGTTATTATTATGTTTTTGAAGGGTTTAGGTGGATTTCTACTGGAGTTTTCCAGTGGTTATATGTATTGGGGATGGTGATGATGGTTGTATCAGTGAGGTTATTAAAGTAGGTCGATTCTAAGGTTTGATTTGTTCATGTTTTTTATTCTGGTGTTTGCGTATCTGTAGTTTGTGGTTTCCTCAGTTGGTGATGGTGTTAGTTTTTCTCCAGCGACGACAAGGGCATTGATGTTCATTCTCAGTGATGATGTGATCTTGGTTTGGAATGGCTGGTAGTGACATGATGATGAAGAAGAAGTTGCATGTGAGTCAATGTGTTGTAGTTATTAGAGTGTCTTGCATGATTTATATGATTTAGTTGGATTTGATGAATTTTTAATTTTTAATTTCCTTCTACTGAATTGTGTGATGGTTTGGATTGTTTGAAGTTTTGAACTATGTGTGGTTACCACTCTATCAGTGAAAGTGGTTTATGAAAATAATAAAAAATTGATTTGGAGGATTTAATTTGTCAGAACATTTACATAAATAATAATAAGATGAATTCCCTAACTAGAAAAATCTTTTTATAGTATGCAAGATCCTAACCATTTTCTAGAGATGTCTTGAGATCATTTTCATGTGTTATTTTCCCTTATTTTGGTTAAACATTGGTTAAGGAATTTCTTGGGTGTGTTTGGTTAAAATTTGGAATTTGTTGGGAGGGATTTTGTGTAGTGCACGGTTTGTATACGGTTTACCCAAACCATGTGCTCAATCCCATAAAACTATAAAACCCCAGATAGAGAGGGATTACATGGTTGGTGCATGGGTTTTCAAACCATGTTTCAACTTAGAAGTAACCATGAACCCTCATAGGAGAGGTGCATGGTTAGGGTACACCATTTGGTAAATTGTGAACCCTTGCCTAGGAAACAGTGTGTGTGGGATTTAATCCTTCAAAAATTAGATTTAAAATTCCCAACCCCCCAACCTTCACTATAATTTGACCCAACTCGGTCCTAAACATTTTCAATAATTTTTGGAGTCTCCTAGATGTATTCCAAGGCCTTCCAAACTCCATTATTGACAAATCAAATACTATATTGAAAAATCTTCACCTCTTCTAGTAAAATATTATCATCCCAATTAGTTTCCTTCCTCTCTCCCATATTTCTATCATCTTTTGAATGGATGATTTACTCTATTAGTGATGGTTTAAATCTATGTTTTCATGGATCTAATCCATTTGATCTTAGATTTAGGTTTTGGATATAGATCTCATTCTTCTTTGTGCAATTGAATGTTTCGCTTCAATTTGGGGATTTCCATTGGTGAGCATCCATCAATGATCCTGAGGCAAGTGGTCTAAATTGAAAATCCCATAGTCCTAATTAAAATCACATGTATGTAATTGTGCTATTTTAATTTCCATGATTGAAAAATTCCATCTAGAATTTAATTTGATTAAATTGAATTTCCATGTGATAATTGAATGGGTTGAATTTAAGGAAATTATAATTGGTTGATTAATTAATGGAATACTATGATATTGGAATTTATGGGGTACTGAGATTGTGGAATTGATCAATTAAGTGGGAAAGTGTAATTGGTTAATTATTGATCTATAGATTTAATTTATAATGGAAATAGAGGGACAATTGGCCTAACATTAAAGGGTTAGAAGGTTATTTTATTAAATATTGAAAAAGGTTTTAATGATGAATTATTCATACTATTCAATGTGATTGAAATAAAAAATTATTATTTTTGTGATAAATTTAGAACACACAATTTAATAATAATGATTGATAATAAGGTTAATTTTGCATAACCTTGATGTATATGAAATTGTGATTTGTTTGATATTGTGATATTTGTGATATATGTGTCAGTGAGTGTAGGATAGGGAATGAGGCTCTAAATAACCATATTTGTTAGTGAGTGTGGGATAGTGACCGAGGCCCCAAATACCTATACGTGATAGAGAGAGTAAGAAAGGTATTGAGGCTCCAAATACCCATATGTGATAGCGAGTATGAGACATTGACATAGGATCTATATAACTATGTGACATTGAGGTGTGGGATAGGGAAATAGGCTGCAAATACCCACATGGTGTTAGAATAATGTTCTGCACCCATGAGATTGGAATTGGAATATGGTTCCAATTGGATGTGATATGATTTGAAATGAAATGATAAATGATAAACATGGTATTTTGATATGTGATATCACTTAGGGATAGTTCAAACACCATCACAGGTTAAAAAAGTATTGATAGTATGGGTGTCATTGTGAACCAAAGGATTTATGTGGTTAATTAAAGAATAATAAAATGTGATAACTATTTAATTTATTCATTTTAAATTATTTATTATATAACTATATACACTGATATTGACTGGATATTGTTTTAGATACCATTGGTGGCAGACTACGAAGTTATACTCACACCCTAATTGGGCTAACTGATCAGTACCCAAATAGACTTCATGTTTACAAGGCATGATAAGGGAAATATCCCTATGTTAGATGGACAAGTCAGGATGGAGCATTGACGTGGGAACCATACTTGGAATCGGTACCTACATAGGGGAGTTTTCAGTGTATTTATTTTTTGTTTTCATTTTGACACTTGAAACTTATTTAGCACAATATATCTACTTTTTTGTTTTGGATATTGTTTTTAGTTTTGGTTCTTCATGTGATACTGGTTGTTCTAGTTATTTTATTATTCTGGTTGTTGGTTATTATCTATTGTTTATAACTTGTTTATTTCCATTGTTGTGCTATTATGATAAAGCAGGTATAGTCTCCTCATATTACAGATATTAGACCCTTGCTGCTCTTCAGAAGCCTCTGGTGTACAAGGAGGTGTGCTTGAGGTCATGTAACTAACCATCTTGGGGCACCGTTATGTGGCACCTGGGTTGGGACATAACAAAGTGTTATCAAAGGTGTTTTATTTTATTTCAATTTGTCTTAATATTTAGGAAAGGTAGATAGGATACTAGGAAGATTTAGGCCTTGGCAAAGAGCTCATTCATGGGAGTAGCTAACCCATCTATGAGAGAAAACCCAAATACCCAGGGTGGAATTGTTGTCATTATTGTTTTCTATTATGATTGAAAATTATTTCACCTTGATTAATGCAAATTTTGTGAGATATGATTATTTTTTTGAAATTTTCTAAGATTTGAATCATGAATCAGTGTGGTATGAGAGCTGAGTATGAATTCACTATTCTGGGCACTCAAGAATTATTGTGGTATGCATCATTTTTAGGAACACATAGAAAAGTAAGTTTTGGGTAAGTTGATAAAATTGAAATGTTTTTTATTTTTGTGTAATTGAACTGAAAATGGCACCTGATATGGAATTGAAAATTTTAAAATGGTGAAAAATATGAATAATTGGGTCTCAAATGACAAACTAAAAAATGAATTTTTGTTTACCTTGTTAACCATGACCTAGATGTAGGATGGTTATGGGTAGTGATAGTGCCTCAGTTTTGACCGTGTGGTAGGAAAGGGGGGATGAATTATTATCTATTTATATGAATAACTATAGTAAATTATGTTAAAGTTGTGAAATTTATCCTAAGGTGTCTGTTTGGAATTGTAGAGGTATTACTCTACAATAACGTTTACTGATAATATGATAGAAGGATATGGCTAGAAATGATCCTCCAGTAGTGGAACCTGAGGCACTGATAGTGCCAGGCGAAGGATACAAATAGTAGTTCCATGATAAATTTTCTCCCTTCATGTATTTTATGGAGAGATACCCAAAGTTGGTTATGAAGAGTATGCCTGACTTGAAATGGGATTTTCAGTTACATCACCCTTCGACTTTCATCAGAGAGGGTGGGCCTGCGACAACTGAGTTTTTGGTTGAGTCCATCTAGAAAATACTTGAACATTTAAAGAATCCTACTGAGAAGTGGGTCCAGTTGGCTGATTATATTTTATGAGGACCAACTAATAATTGGTAGGATGTTTAGGCTTGGACTGGGCATATGGAATCCCACCTTTTTATTACATAAACTTTTCATTACATTTTATAAAACAAAGGATCTTTTAAAGTATATTTTCTTAGAAAAAGGGTACATAATATATGAAAACTTAAAAAAATTTCTATTCCACTTGAAAGGATTCATCAAAGGTTAATCCTATATACAATTACTATTTCTTATAACTTGGGGACATGCATCAAAGTAAAGTGTGATCATAAGTCTCAGTAAGGGAAAGCAAGGGAAACAATTTACATGTGATCACGAGAATTATGAATAAAAAATTGAGGAATATTATAAAGGAATGATAAAGAGGCATATCATAATAATAATAGCATGAAAAATAAATTTTAGATTTGTCTACATCATTTAAATTATACATTCATAAACATATCACCAAGTTTCTTCACTGAGGTGTTGTAAAAATTTCCAAGGTTATTCACTAAGGTATCATAAAACTTGTCATCTATAGAGATTAGATTCTTTACCCAATAAATTAGAGCATTATTATTATGAACCCTTAATATTTATTAATTAAAATGAGACACACATATCATAATATAAAATTTCATAAATAACCTATGGAGAATAAAAGAAATGGGTTTCATATTAAAATCATGGAATTTTAAAAAACAAGTGCTTAAAGACAAGATCTTTATTTCATTATTAAACCAAAAAAGAGAAGGTGGGTTTCATGTATGTTAATAAAAGAATAAAATAGATAATTTTTGAAATCTAGGTGAATACCCCTAGAAAATAAAGTGTTTGGGGTATTCACAAAAGAAAATAAGAGAATGTCTTGTGAAAAAGAGAGAA
Source organism: Viscum album (assembly GCA_963277665.1). NCBI lineage: Eukaryota > Viridiplantae > Streptophyta > Magnoliopsida > Santalales > Viscaceae > Viscum > Viscum album. The sequence goes on from CAUJRU010000161.1 coordinate 313,731, forward strand.
GGTTTGAGAAGAAGATTTGGCATCATAACGAGTAAGAAATATGGTTTCATAAAACATTAAAAAGGGAGGTTACAATGGTATAACATTCATAAAAGACTATAAATATATTAATTTTATAAAATTAAATTTATAAAAGAATACAACTTTGAAATTTGAAATACATACCACATAAAAAAGGGAACTTGAAAGGAAAAGAGAAGTTGAGATTTCTCTTACCATGAAGAGTAACACATAAAAATAAAAGATTGGGAACTTGGGGTATTGAGGACACATTTTGAGGACTCCTTGGGAGGTAAAAATATCATAGATTCGTGTAGGATGTATTGGTAATGAAATCGATTGGAGAAATCAGTTGGTATTTATAGCAAAAATGAGATATTTTTTTATTGATTTCCATGAACACCTTGATAGTGGTATTTGCAAAACCATGGGCCTGCCCATGGTATTTTCCCATGTTATTGCCCACTTAGGACACATAATATGTTATTTTAATCCACAAGAGTCGACTAGAATTTTATATTAATTATTACATCATTATGGTGTCATTAAACATATTGAAAACTCCAAAATGTATTTTTACTATTCACTAAAAACCAAAATATTTTAGAAAATTCTCCTAAATTCACCCTAATGTAATTTTTATGTAATGATTTCAGAAATGATTTTTATTTTATCATAATAATTCCATAATAATTATAAATTTAACTTTTAAATATAAAAAACCTTATTTATTAAAAATAACAGTTGATAGAAAATGCATTGTAAAATTTCTAGTCTTGAAAGAAATAAAATTATTTTATAATTTAAATTTAAATAAGAGTGTTTTAATCATAATATTTATTTAAAAAAATCATTAATAATACCTTAAATTATCATAATAATTATAAATTTTTTGAAAATTACACTTTTTGACTGAAAATCAATTTATCAATTTTGTAATATTTTTAAGAAAAACTAAACTAAAAATATAATTGATAGAAAAAAATTATTTATACAATGGGATTATACAATAAGTAACTAAGTCCTCAAAACACAACCCATTTTAACACTCGCATATGACTTAAGGGTGAGGTGTGAGATGGTGATAAACTCATGGGATGAATCATCTAACATCGCCTGAGTGATAATTTACTGTAACTTGAACTTATCCCATAAGTGATTTATTTCAAGATTAACATGTTGAAGTTAGGATTGGGTTGGTCAAGAGAGAAGCCTAGTTATGCTACATACTTTTCAAGCTTCAACAAATGGGCTTCATACAACCCGACTCTATTAATTGGTCAAGATAGAAGCCTAGTTATGCTACATACATGCTACATACAAATGGGCTTCATACGACACGACTCTACATACTTTGCAAGCTTCAACAAGTGATTTATGTATTCTAGGAATAGATTCTTGGTTGTGGAAGGAATCAGTCTGGTGGTGAACTAATTGGATCTTCCATAGAGGTATAGTGTCATGCATGGCATTTTTAATGTGTCACAACATTGGTGATGTCACCGCAAACATTGTCATGTGATATGTGTGGATGATGTTGAGATTGAGACTAAAGAATCCTTTGAGGAGAATCTGATACATGTGTTGGATTGTAGTGAGAAAGTGTTGTGGTGAAAGACTGTGTTGATAGTTCATATATTGTGGAAACATGGGTGTGTTTAGGAGGAAAATTGGGAGAGATAATTAGATATGCAGACTTAGTGGCCCGATATTTTTACCTCCAAATCTTAGAGATGATTGGGAGTATAGTTTCTGGATGAGCTATTATAAGGTGGAGAGATTATAAGATCTTGAACTTTCTATGGAGATGTATCAAGATCATTTATAGGTATTCATTTTTATTTTTTTTGTTTTACTTTGGTTGAGGCATGTTTTGGGTGTGTTTGGGTAAAATATAGTTGTTTTGGGAGGGTTTTGGGGTAGTGCATGGTTGGCGCATGATTTTCCCAAACCGTGCGCCCTGACCCATAAAACTGTGCAACCTCATAAAAATAGTTATTTCATGGTTAGCACATGATTTTTCAAACTATAAACCCTCTTAGGACTAACTATGAATCCCCATAGTAGAGGCGCAGAGTTAGGGCACATAGTTTGGAAAATCATGCACCCCTTCCCAGGAAACTAGGCATGTGGGATTTAATCCTCCTAAAATTAAATTTAAAATTATATAACCCCTATGTATTCACCCTAATGAATCCCAAGTGGACCCTAAATGTTTTCTCTCATTTTGGAGGCTTCAAGATGGATTCCAAGTCCTTCAAAACCCCTTTATTGATGAATTGAAGACTAGATTGAATAATCTACACCTATTCTAGCAATAGATTCTCATCTAGACTAGTTTCATTCCACTATCCTACATTTCTAAAATCTTTTGAAGGAATGATTTACTCTATTGGTGATATTTTAGATCTAGGATTTCGTGGATCTAATCCGTTTGAACCTTGATCTAGGGTTTGGATCTAGATCTCATTATTCATTATGAAATTGAACATTTTGCTTCAATTTTTGGATTTCCATTAGTGAGAGTCTATCAATGATCTTGAGTTAGGTGATCTAAATTTCAAATCCCATAGTCATGATTTAAATTACATGTATATAATTGTGAAATTACAATTTACTTGATTGGGAAATTTCATTTGGAATTTATTTTTACTAAGTTGTATTTCCATGTGATAATTGAATGGGTAAAATTTGTGGAAATTGTAATTGGTTGATTTAGATTAATTAATTGTTTAATTAATTAATGAAATAATGTGATATTGGAATTTATAGGGAATTGGGTTTTTGTAATTAGTCAATTAAATGGGATTGTGTAATTGGTAAATTATTGAGATATGGATTTAATTGATAATGTAAATAAATAGATTATTGGACTATCCATAAAGGGTTAGCAGGATATTTAATTATAAAAGTGTTTAATGATGAAATGTTCATATTATTCAATGTGATTGAAATAAAGAATTATGATTGTTTTTATAAATTGAAATGGTACAATTTAATGAGAATGATTGATAAGAAGTTTAATAATGTATAAACTTAATGTATATGAAATTGTGATTTGTGTGATATTGTGATATTTGTGATATATGTATTAGTGAGTGTGGGATAGGTATTGAGTCTCACAATACCCATATGTGTTATTGAGTGTGGGACTAGTATTGAGGCTCTAAATAGCTATATGTGATAGAGAGTTTCAGAGAGGTATAGAGGTTCAAAATAACCGTATTTGATAGAGAGTGTGGGATTGGGATTGAGGCTTCAAATAACCATGTGACATTGAGATTCCAAATAGGGAAAAAGGATACAAATACCCAAAGGTTGTTAGAAATTATGTCTACACCCATGAGATTATTATTAGACTATGGTTCTAATTGTCCATGATAAGATTTGAAATGAAAAGATAAATGATAACCATGGTATTGTGATATGTTATATCCCTTATGGATAGTTCAGACTCAGGCGCAGTCCGAAGCAGATATTGATAGTATAGGTGTCATCATGAACCTGAGGATTCATGTGGTTAATTAAAAAACAATGAAATGTGATGAAAATTTACTTTAGGAATTGTACTCTATTACTTATATAATTACATAATCTGATATTGATAGAATATTGTTTTATACACCGTTGGAAGTGGCCTACTGAGTTGTACTCACACCCTACTTGGGCTGCCAGATATATACCTGAATAGACTTCATGTTTACAAGATAGGATAAGGGAAAGGGCCTTATGTTAGATGGCTGAGTCAGGATGAAGAATAGATGAGGGAACTAGACTCGGTGCCAAGGCCCGCTTGGGGGAGTTGGCAGTGGGTTTTCATTTTGATACTTAACACTTATTTGGCATGACATATCTACTATTTTTCTATAGATATTGTTTTCAGTTTTGGTTCATCATGTGATACTAGTTGTTCTGGTTATTGTATTATTCTGTTTTTTATTTTCTATTGGTTATTTCTTGGTTATTGTAGTTATTGTACTACTTTGATGAAGAGGTTACGGTCTCCCTATTTTATATATATTAGCCCTCACTCCTAGTTAGTAGGCTCTAGTGTATGTGGAGGTATTCTTGATGTCATGTAACCAACTAGATTGGGGCACCATTATGGGGCACCCAGGTTGGGACATTACATAGTCTCCCTTAAATCATGTTATAGGAATAAAAAAATTAATAAACAATGTGTATTAAAAACACACATCTCATTTTATTAAACAAAAATAGTTTACATGTTCTATTAAGAAAAAAATTAGATAAAATAACATATCTTATGAAAATTTTATTGAAGCTTGAAACATCCAATTCATTAATGAAGCAAATCCTTTTTTCCATTAATTGAAAGATAACTTCAACCTCAAATACTCAATACTTTCTCATATTCTGACTTATTATAAATTAATAACTTTTTAAAACATACATTCAATATAATACATCTACTAGAATAATATAATTGAATTCTATAACATTTATACTAGATATAGACTCTCAACTAGGATTCTTTCAACCTGTCAGGTAATCTATAAAATTTCTTCTCCAATGACCAATTTTTTTATAATGAAAACATATTACTTATTTTTCAGATTAGCAAGAGGTGTAGACTATATAAAACCTTTCTTCTTCCATTTACAGCTAAACCTTTACTTTTCTATTTATATGACATCAATATGGTACTCAATCATGGACCTCCCATGTTTTAATCACCTATCTTCATGTAATCTAGTAAAGGTTTATAGAATTCATTCATATTATAATTGACAACAATCCACTGTAACCTATCGGGTAGTGATTAAAAAGTGAAATATATTTCCAATTAAAACTTAATAGATGAACCTAGCCTCTCCAATTCATTAACCTACCCAATCATATTGGTCACATGAGTGGATACTGGGGATCCTTCCATTTTTTTTCATAAAAATATCTCTCAATGATTTATACCATTCACACCTAGATTTCTCTCGATAAATCATTTTCAGGTTATCTATAATTTGACAGGAATCCAAAGTCTCATGTTGCTTCTTAAAATTTTATTCCATGCTAATAAACATGAGTATATAGGCTTATTGTACATCTTTTATATGATTATCCTATTTATCTAAATTATTTTCTGGAATATCTTTTCTAATTGGTTTCTTAGGAAGAGGTTGTTACTACATATAAAATCTCTTATCTGATTAGTAACATTTTTATAAATATTTAAAAAGGAATTTTGTTAAATAGTATTCCATTAAAATGATTACCCATTTTGTATACATCATATCTATTAGTATGTAAAGATCCATATTTCACTAATATCTAGGTATCATTATCATTTCTCCCATTTTTAGCTATTTAGATAGGGTAAAATCGCAATAATATCATATATTACACTTGGATAGTTGAGGAAAAAAATCTTTGTACAATACATCATATTGATAAAATCAAATCTACTCCTTTGATAATATTATCTTATTAGGGTATCCTAACTAGTGTATCCCAAATAAAACATCAATAAATAGATAAAAAATACAATCCATAGACACCCAACTTTAGAATTACCTACCTAATGGATGATCCAAGTCACCCAATACTTTCTTTACTTACACAAGATAATCCTTGGGCACCCAAATGTATCATGACACACCAAGTTGGATGATTAAGGTCTTGAAAAGTGCCACTTTGGAAGTAATTTAACACTTACTATTTAAATGGGCTTTAATCACACCATCTTATCTCATGTTTATTCCGTTATGTATGCATGATTCTAAAAATCTAGTTTTAGTATCCTATTCCTTTTACCAAATCAATTTTTTCAATCTAAATTGATGGGTAACTATTTACATGACCCAAAAGTTTGTATCAATCATGAAAATATAGGATCTATATATATTAATACATATACAAATGAATTGTATGTATAAGGTATATTAATACTTCATGTAAAGTTATAGAGATAAATAAAATTGATAAAATCTAAAACCTAATTTTCACAAAATATATTCATGAACTATTTTCGATTTCACGACTGTAATTGTAAACTGAGGTCAAGGTAGATGAAAAGATAAATTTTATGGAGTTTTATGTAGCATGTAATGAAAGGCTTTATCTCCTAGAAACAATTTAACAGTAAAACAAAAGCATACACATTCATAATATAAACAATTTACAAATTGGAATAAATGAAGGAATATCAATTAAATAAATAAATAAATAAAACATTTACATATGATAATACCATTTATGAACAATTCATAAATAAAATATAACTATAATACCCTTATAATTTATCTAACAAATTATGTAAATTCTATAATTTTCAATATAATAAATTTATATTCAGTTTAATATAAAACCTTTCATATTCATTATATGACATTTCATTTAAATATATGATATTCTATGAATTATAAACAATTAATGATCCAATTTCGATTATATAAATATAATACATAATCTAAATATCAGATATTTAAATATTATAAATAAGTCCCAATAAATTTGAAAATTTGAAAATAATTAACTATGAACAATTCATAGTTTAAAATATTTTTTTATATTTTTTCCTTAATTATGTAATTTATAAACACTTTAAAAATTACTTCTTATGATTATAAAAAAACCATTTTATTTATAATTCACAAATAATTCTATATAAATATTTTAAAAGGTATTTTGAATATTAACATTTAATATTTAAGGAATATTTAATAATAATGTGTTTCATAAACTTTTATTAATATTCTATAAACCCTTTATAAATAATTAATTAATAAAAATTATATTAATAAATAAGTATCCTCAAAATACCTTTTCTAATTATTTATAAAAAATTTATAAATAATTAAATTCAATTTTAAATTGATATTTTCATTTTTTAAAACTTTTACCCTTATGAAATATAATGTCTTGGGTTTTTAGAGTGGGTTGAAATCCCCAACCCATTTGAATTTTTCTTATTTGGTGAGCGACCCATCTTTTTTTTGATATTCAGAACCTAATTCATATAGTTTCTTGGACATGATGCCTTTTTTTATACAGGTTTAAATGATTAGAAAGTGGCTTGGGGTTTTGACTGAGTTTTGGGGGCATCGAAGGCCAAAAAACCGATTTTATTGGGTACACAAACTTTGGCGTACAGTTTGGAAAAATAGCGTGGCCTCCTAGGGGTAACCATGAAACCCTACTTCTTCGTTGGACATGGTTTGGAAAATAGTTAAAGACAGGGTGCATGCATGTGCGGGGAGTTGTGTAGTTTTAGAAGAGCCTTTACGCATGGTTTGCACATAGTTTCACAAACCATATGGTCTAATCATGCATGGTGTGGTACCTAGATAGTTGGTACTTCATGATTGGGGCATGATTAGCCAAAATCTATGACCAAACCTTGTGGGTCACTTAAAGAGGTGAAATTACCAATTTACTCATATTTTTTTTGTTTTATTCTCCCCTTTTATTCTCCACCCGAATGCATAGCTCGGGAACTCCTCCATTTTCTTCCTCCCCTAGGATTTGTACACCACTCTCTATGAAAGATTTGTTTTGATCACCATCAGTCTCGTTAGAACCACATTGGTAAGGCCCACCATCCGCTACCTTATTTTCTCCTTTGATCTCGCCATATAGAGTGTTAAATTCATGTGAGCCATTTTACCCTATTTTTAGGGTGTTCGTCTAAAATGAGGATTTATTCCAAATTAGTCTATGTTAATTACTGATATAATATGAGTGAACTTCAACCAATATGAGGTGGGTGGTTCCTATATTTTTCTATGATTTTATATTATTTTGGGGGGTGAGTTCTTAAGAATTTTGTTGGGTAGTCTGAGAGAGACCCTAATTAATTAACGCGTTGCCTTTAAATTAATTATGTGGTATTGTGGGATGCCTATGGGAATACCCTATCCATGATCACATGTGTGAGTCTAGGTTTGAGATCAAATGATACTTGATAAGATCATCCCGGGTGTGTTTTATTTATTTAAATTGAATGGTTATTTTAATATTCTTGGTTCCATGGGAACATGATGTGCTTGGCCTGAGGATTGAGGTGGTACTAACCACCTAGACTAAGGTGAGGTAATTCATCAGGTTGGGAAAGTATTAGGTTTTATGAGTGATGTTGATCATAGGCTGGGCGATGTGGTCGTGAGTTTAAAGTGAAGAGTTAGTCATGATTGAAGGCATGGGCTAAGATTTTGGATGGTGATGACCATCAGGTTGAGAGACATAGTTGTAGGGGAAAATGGTTTCAAGATGATGTGTCCTAGGAACATTGTTGGTGATTACCACTAATCATGATTATATGATGCACTATTGGATTCATGTGCACACAGGTAGGACTGAGGTGATTATTTGGCATTGAGCACTCATTTGAGTTGAGGCCATCATTAGATGCAGCATTGGATGGTGCTGAACATTAGTGAGGTTGGAGGTGCTTACCATAGAAATTAATGAGGATAGTTATCATCCATCGGTTGATGGTGTTGAGACTGTTGGTTTGGGGCTGAGGCTCACCATATATTAAAGTTTTTTGGATGGCATGATTTGGAAGGATTGATATCTCTATTCCTCGGTGTGTCATCTATTGAGCTGATAATGTTTCTTATTTAGAGTATAGACATAATTATGACTCATATGTTGGGTTTTTGAGCTGATGGGGACCTCTTGAGCTATGGTTTGAGGGACCAGAAACTTTTTGGGCATGAATTTTTGGACACCGGTGATATGGTTGATGACATGAGGTGCCAGGTGGTAATTTAGAGGTGGAACATGAGGGTTCAACTTTGATTCATTTTCATCAGGGGATTACTTGGGCTTTATGTTAAGGATCATCACCACTAAAGTTATATATATGAAGTTGTTTCATTTTATGGAATATATATAACTTGGGTAACATGATATACCAGAGATGGTCGAAGGAGGTGATTTCTTTCTTATAGTTGTTGATCATAAGGGAAGAAGGTTGTTTATATGAAATTCATGTGCTGTTTTCTTTTTTATTTACATTCATCACACCTTCTTTATCCCAGATGTAAGATAGGAACATATTGGTAGTAGCATACTAATATTGTTCTCACAACTGACACTGGCCCTTTAGGACGCATGCATATTTTATGCTTCGGTGATTAGGAAAGGGTTCAAGCTCTAGAGATGAACCTTAGTGATCATGTCATACTTATTAGCATGGGATGGGTGGAAAGGGGTCTTGGAGGTTCCTACATCATCTAAACTTTAATTTTGTATTTTATTTCTATTCATCATGCCTATTATACATATATAATGATGGTTGACCATGGGAAAACCATCTTTTTATTTTCATGTATGACCTGATGTGATTTGGAACATTTGTTTTAGTAGCCACAAATGGAATTTTTTTTCAAATGGTATGAATGAGCTTATTGATTATTATTACTATTGTATTTTCATGCTTTCATTATGGTGGGTTACTATTCTAGTGTTTATGTTATTTCTTTCACTATGTTATATATATAGATCATTTTTATTATCACCACCATAGGGTATAGTCTTCCCACTATCACCTCCTTACACCCTCACTACTAGTTGAAAGCCTTTGGAACACGGGGAGGTGCACCTAAAGCCTAGTGGTACTCTGATCCCGAGCATTGATTGGGTGGATAGATAGTTCAAGGTGCTACAAATGGTATCAAAAAAATTCATGACTATGAATTAGTAGCAGGATTCAGATGTCTAGTAATGGTATCAACAATTTTATTTCTAGTTGGTCTTATTATTTAGGTTATGATAGATTAAAGGATATGATGTGGTCGGAACTAGGTACCGAGCTTGTGTTTGAGTTCCTACAGCCCAATGAGTGGGGGACATACCAAGTTTCTATGGTTGGGAAATTTTGTTATGATTTTTTATTTTATTGTTTATTTGATTTCAAACTCGAGTGGTGCACTTCGATGTGATGGTTATTTGTTATATGGATTCTGGTCCTTGGCTTGGTATGGAAAGGGAGGTGTAATTATGGTTTATAATAGGATTTTAAGAACATATGATGTGTTTTTCTTATTGAGACCATCTTTGGGAAACTGGATTATGCTAATAGGGGTTGTGTTGTTGAAAGTGTCTCCAAGGGAAGCTAAATAGTGTTTTCCTTCTTATCCTCTCTTTGGTGGAATTCAACTCAGCCTGATCAGGCCTGTAGTTCCAATGAGATCTGCATGTGATGTGATGATATGTATATGCATGTGTTATATGGGACTGAAATTAGTATGATTATGTAGGGATGATGATAGGAGGTGATATATTTAAAGTGTAAACAAATAAATATAAACAATTTTTTCATACATAGCTTCTCTTTGATGGAATTATACTCAACTACATCGGATTATATGTGATATCTAACCCTGCTATGAGAAGTTGAGGGGATATGATTCTAAATTGTACTTGATGCCTGACTCCAATGCAGGTAGGAAGAGGATGATGAGGCTAAATTTGTAACACCCCAAGCTTCCATGGTATGCTTCTCTTTGAATAATACAATAGCATGTGTTGTATGCAACTTTGAGTTCTAACACACCACACCCAATCAAACTAACCGTTATGAATAGTAATACCCACTTTTTGAAATTTTATAAATTTTATCTTTCAAAATGGACTTAATTTTTGGATTCAGAATATTGAAATTAGCTTAGGGTGAATTTTTGGTATTTTCAGAAAACTTTCAATTTTTGATGAATAGTGAAAAACACTGAGTTATAGTTTAAAACTAAATTTTTATTTAAATAATTATTTATTTTATTTAAATTTAATTTAAGTCAAAATAGATACATAATACCTATATAAGTTCAATGTAATTCATTTGAGTCAGTTTATAATAATTTTAGATATATAAAAATTTTATTGAACATATCACCGTCTTTCACCCACCTCCTAGGAGAATTTGTAAATTCACATAAAACATAATTTTACCACTTTTGTGAGTGGAATTTAAACAATCCAAGAGACAAAATTGATATCATTAAGTAAAATGTGGTCCAATAAGATAATTTTTGGGGTGAATAGTAACTTTTTTACTTTTATTTACCACGGTTAAAAGTAAATAGGGTAATTAAGGGTAAAAATGATGTTATTATTAGCCTAACACATTTCCTAATTCTATTGGATAAGTATAATTAGACCAAAAAAACGTTAGGAATAAAATATGAACCTCTTTGGTCCACTTGGATTAGATTAGGACACTTATTATTATTTTATTCAAAGAAGAGTTAAAAGAGTTAAAATCAAAGTTTAATAACTAATTTTTTTAATATAGGGTTATACATAATATAAATTAGATTATAAATATTAATTAGAAATATAGAAATATTTTCTACATAATTATATTTTATTTATATTTTTTAGACATTAAATAAGTTAATTTATTTATGACACATTGATGATGAAATAATTACCTAATTAATGAAATATTAAAATAATTGATATTATAAATATCCAAATAAATGTATTTTGAGACTTTTTATGAATTACACTAATATTATAGGTTAATATGACATATTAGGGTTAGTTAATTGAATTTTTTTTCGAAGTAATAATTCTATTATGAATTTAGCAAAAACAAAATACCAAATAGTGTCAAAATTGACATAAAAGAGTTTTTAAGACAAATATTATATTATTAATTGATATTCTATTACTAAAAATATGAGGTTTAGAAAAAGGACTTATATAATGATAGGTGTATAATTAATGAACCACTTTTGGTTCAATTGGAAGTATATAGTAAGTTTATTAACCATATAATATAAAAAAACAATGAGACATGGTAAATGTCAAACTATTTAACTAAGAATTAAATATAAAAGATATAGTTAATATAGTGACCCAAACCTGTCTAAAACCTATTGGTTGTGTGGTTTTCAACCCATACTCACATTATAAATTAAATAATACATTTTTTAGCCATTATAAACTGAAAATAATTTTATTATAAAATAACATTTCTGGCTTTTCCTAAGGTTCCCCTCACCCCTCTTATTCAAGGGCACTCCCCCTTCCCTCAAATTCACACCTTAAAATCCATCTGGATCAACCAACACATGACCAAATACCCTATCAACTGTCCTCCCTTAATCGTAGAGGACTTCCTTTAGTTTTAAATCCAAACTAAGGATCCCTTTGGATCAAATCAAAAGGAAGAACCCGAAGAAGAGGTAAATATTTCATCCCCTCTTTCAAGTTCCTTTCTTCTTCCACTACCATTTTATTTGTTGTTTCCATTATAAAATAATAAAAACAGTATCTTCTATATACTGTGATGTTATTATAAATATGGTACAACCAAATTCATTATTCTATCCATCCTTTGAATGACATGTCACCATATGTGCGTATGTACGTCTTACCATCTCCACGTCGTGGTGTAATTGTTATTCAATACATTATTATTTGGATGGGTATAATAATTATGTGTAATTGATTTAAATAATAAATATAACATGATAATGATTCTGTATATATGATATAATATCCAATTATATATTATTTTAATATCAAAAGAATGATATTGTCGCTCGTGCTTACGTACTGATTACCGTCTCCACGAACGCAATGAGATTCATTCCCCGTCGTATCCATTCCAGACTAACTTTCATTAGATGATTAAAAATAATGTTTTAAGACTTGATATCATTTTGGATATAAATAATATACATCCCATCCATAACAAATATGACTCACATAACAAATAATAAAAAGGAAAATGAATCTGTTAACACCCGAAACAACGATAATACTAAGCTATTATGAACAAAGAAATGTTAAAAGATCATATATGATATCATATTAATGTATATGATTCTTGTATAATTTTATAACAATTATTTCACCATTATACAGGAGTTTAACCTACCCTCGACCAAGGAAAAGTATAAGTTAAGGGTTAATTCTATAGTCTCTTCATTATCCGAGGTTGTTTATATGTAATTATCTACTGGGACCTCTTTATCATCTACATCCATGGTTCTTAATAATGTATTACAAAACATTTTTACACTTTACTAGACTATGTGTTAAATTCATTTATACCCTTGTTTGACTTTTTATAAAATGTTTTGAAAGGAATCTTTTCATTGTTTTCCAAATAATGTACTTTTTGACCTTTTCAACAAATTTAAGGTAAGAATGTTTTTTTAACTTATACGACAGGTGGGGCTATATTATGCCATTATAACAACGTTGAAGCTTCCCTTAAAAGCTTATAAGAATATTTTCAAAATAAAGGTTTTCTTTTATAATTACATGACTTTTAAATTATTTCAAAATAGAAATATATATTTCTCTAAAAATGGTTTTGATTTCATCTATGTCAACATACTTTGATAGATTTTAAGCTTATTTGAAGTTAATTTATTATGATAAAAAAATTCCATATTGTATTTAAGGTTTTATGATATGTTTGATTGTGGATGTGTTATTTTTACACCATTCATTGTTTCTGGATAAAGTATTGACATTTCGTAAGCTAGTTTTAATACAAATGTTTATGTTATGTTTAAACATTTTCATATGAGGAATGAATTGGACTTAGTAAGTGATGGGTGGAGCTCGTTATAAATCCTCGATGCATCAATAGGTCTCATGATACAAACTAGTGTCTTGGAATAAGGCCTTGAAAAAATCATATTTGTAGTCTTGGCACAAAGCCTTGACTATGTGGTTATGAAAGTCTGGCATTATGAATTCCATCATTATGAAAGTGGATATTGATATTTCATGTGATTATTAAACTAGTAGAATATCCATGTGTGTAATTACATGGAATTATTCTGATTTTATCTTTTCCATATTATGCTGAAGTTCAAGATTAAAAGGCAGTTGTTTTAGTTTTATACATTGTCGTAAATGTTTATGCTTATTTATGAAAGTTTCCTCTATATTGTTATCCTTACTGAGCATCTGAGCTCACCCCTTTCTATGTTTTATTTTTCCCAGGATGTGAAGAAGTATATTATTAATGACCTACAAGGATAGTCTATGGGATCGCAGTGTTGTCTATGGAAACAATGTTGTTGTAGTTTTCCATTTATGATGTAATGTAAACCTTATAAATGTATCTAGTATTTCCAAGGATACTAAACTAATCCTTATTTTGAGACTTTATCTTTTGTGATCATGACAATGTTATGTAATAATGCACCAACTCTGGGATTTTAGGGTCGGGGCATTACATTTGGTATCAAAGGAAGTTTAGTACAAACCATGGAATCTCAATTTAGATAAACTCTGATTAGAGCACATTAACCTAAGATAGACTTTGAGGATTAGTATAGAAGAAATTCCTAGAATTTAGGTATTGTAGAGATTTTTTGAGTTTTCCAAGAAATACATCCCTGTCCGGAAACGAGAAGGTAGAGGCGGCTTTGACACAGATATACCTAGGGGTAAAACCCAAAAGCACAGCTTTGATCTAGACTCAAATGGGAACTAGTGCATGACAATGGGACTTGCTGCACTCTTGGTTACGACACTCCTAGGGGATATGCTTAGGATAATTCTCATTTTCTTTACAAACCATTATGAAGGGTTTATGAGTACATACTTCCTAAAAAAACATTTTTTATGATTATGGATTATATCCATAAACTGTTCAATTTATGTTAAGTGTTTTACATGTATGGAATTATGTATTTTGATTCAAAAACTAATCTAGTTTATTCCATTGTTTAGAAATGTCACCTAGTGGAAGGAATGGAAACAGTATCAATACACGCACTCCATGTAGGGATTTCTCTCCTACTCAAGAAAATTATAGTGGAGCTAGTGATACAACTGGTGCTTATCATCTAATCACTATACTGGGACAACTCACTTAGGTTATGAATAATAATCTTACCCGTATGGAGCACTTTGATCCGCAATGTGGAGGATCAATGTTAGATCTCTTCATGAGGCAACAACCACCAAAATTCAATGGGAGTACAAATCCATTAGTAGCTGAGCAATGGATAAATTCCTTAGAGAAAATATTCCTTGCCTTGGGGAGTAGTGAAAGGGAAAAAGTTATCATGGTAGTTTACCACCTCACTGGAGATGCTGACTAAGGGTGGTCATTGATTCAAAACACAAAGGAAGATGATGAAGTATAAGATATGGAATGGAGGGAGTTTAAAGTGATTTTCTTAGAAAAATACTTTCCTCATGACCATCGAGCGGATATGGAAAGACAATATCTGAGTCTGGGGAAAAAGGAAGATGAGAATGTCACAAAGTATAGAGCTAACTTTACAAGGTTATCGAGGCATGCTGCAGATTATATTCATAACCCAAGAAGTAAGATTGATCATTTCATTGATGGGTTAAAACCATTTGTCTGTCGAACATTAGTCACACAATCATTCTCATCGTATGAATATATTGTCCCATGTGCTATCAAGACATAAAAAGAATTCTCTAAGTCTTACGACTTTAAAGTAAAGCAAGAGAAGAAGAGATCTGTTGAACGCACTAGAAATGGAAATAAGGGGAAGAAAGGAAAAGTTAAATATCCATCCTACAGTAAATGTGGGATGAAACACCCTTGTACTTTCCTGAAGGGAATGAGAGTCTGCTACAAGTGTGGTGAAAAAGGCCACCAAGCTCGCGATTGCAAGGTGAAGAAAGAGGCTATCGATGTTGAATGCTACAATTGTAGAGAAAGGGGGAATTATGAAAATGAATGTCCTAAGAGCCAAGGGATCTTACCTCAGAAAAGGCCAAGGGATCAAGGCCAAACTTATGCTATCACTACTACTAAGGTTGAATCTTCGAAAGATGTAGTGGTAGGTAATTTAATGGTTTCCTTAAGTTTAGAAAATGCTTTATTTGATTTTAGATCATCGCATTTTTTCATATATTCCCAGTTTTCTAAGAAAATTAGATATTCCCAATTTGATTTAACAAGGTATTTTTCAGTCAAAACTCCTAAGGGAGGTATCATCACAACAATGTTTTATGAATCAGTCCCCATTAGGGAATATAAATGTTCTTTATCTGTTGATCTCATCACCATACCCATGATTTAATTTGATTTAATCCTTGGTATGGATTAGTTTTTGGACCATGATGAAAAAATTTATTATAATAAGAAATAGGTTACTATTTTTGATGACGATGATAAAGAACACCTTATCATTATATCAGAATTTTCACCACCTAATTCTTATCTAGATACACCCCCAGTAAATCAAATTAATTCAATTATTGGAGAGGAATAGAATGAAACAACTGTGGGTGAGGAAAAGAATTTTCAAATAGAGTATGTACCTATTGTGAAATAATATGTTAATGTGTTTCTAGAATATTTACCAGGACATCCTCCGGAATGAGAAATTGAGTTTTCCATTGACTTAATTCTTGGTTCAAGGCCCATATCTAAGACCCCTTATAGAATGGCCACTGTGGAATTAGTGGAACTAAAGAAACAACTAGAGGAATTGAGTAATAAGAAATTTATTCTCCCTAGTGTTTTTCCATGGGAAGCCCCTGTCCTTTTTGTTAATAAGAAAGATGGATCTATGAGGTTGTGCATTGACTACAAGGAGATCAATTATACAACAATAAAGAACAAGTATCCCCACCTCGCATTGATGATTTATTCGACCAAGTTCATGAAGCTCAATACTTTTCAAATATTTACCTTCGATCTGGATATCATCAGTTGTGTGTGAAGAATGAAGACATTCTAAAAACAACATTTCTAAACAGGTATGAGCATTACGAGTTTACAATAATAGATTTTGGATTGACTAATACACCCTCTGTCTTCATGGATCTAATCAATATAGTTTTCAAGGAATATATTTATGACTTTATAGTGGTATTTATTGATGATATCTTGGTATACTCAAAAACCTACGAAGATCATGAAAATCAATTTCACAATATCCTGAAGACTCTTAGAATACATGAATTATATTGGAAGTTTAGCAAGTGTGAATTCTGGCTTCAAGAGATTTCTTTTCTTGGCCATATTGTCTCTAAGGATGGAATCTCTATTGACCCTTCTAAGACAAGAGCATTCCAAGAATGGCCAACACCGATGAGTATAACTAAGCTATGTAGTTTTATTGGTTTAGTAGGTTATTATCAATGTTTCGTCCGGAATGTTTCCCGGTTGGCTAACCCATTAACAAAGCTCACATGAAAAGGGGTTAAATTTGTTTGGACAAAAGAGTGTGAAGAATGTTTTGAATAACTAAAGATAATATTAGTCAATGCTCCTATATTGGCTCTACTATCAGGGAATGATGAGTTTGTTATTTATAGTGATGCTTTAAATAAAGGACTTGGTTGTGTCCTTATGAAGAATGATAGAGTTATTGCCTATGCCTCACGATAGCTGAAAATTCATGAGAAAAACTATCCTACTCATGATCTTGAGTAAGCAGCTATAATATTTTCTTTGAAGATTTAGAGACACTATCTCTACGGTGAAAAAATGTGAGATTTATACTGATCACAAGAGTTTGAAGTATATTTTCTCACAGAAATAACTTAACATGAGGCAAAGGAGATGACTTGAACTATTGAAGGATTATGATTGCACAATACACTACCACCCGGGGATGGAGAATAAGGTGGAAGATGCTTTGAGCAGAAAAGATCATGGAGTTTTGAACAAGATGAGAGTTAAAAAGGATCCAATATACATGTATCTAGTAAATATGGATATGGGAATCACCATGGAATGTGAAACATAAATACTTTTTAAAATGGTTTCCAAACCATCTTTAGTAGAAAGGATAAAGAGTTATCAGACTGGTGATGAAGAGTTTCAAATGTAGATTAAAACTGTGAATGATGGGAGATTGAGTGACTTTGTGTATGAAGATGGAATTTTGAAATTTGGGAAGAGACTTTGTGTTCCTGATATACCTGATCTAAAAACGAAATTTTTGGATGATGTTCATAGTTCCAATTTCTCTATACACCCTGGTGGTACTAAGATATATAGATATTTTAATGAACATTTTTGGTGGGACAACATGAATAGGGAGATTGCTGATTTTGTGTCAAGATGTATGGTTTTTCAACAAGTGAATACTCTAAGGAAACAGCCTAGAGGAGTCATGAAACCTCTTCCCATACCTGAGTGAAAATGGGATAATATTGTGATGGACTTTGTCATGGGACTACCAAAGACTCCTAGAAGGAATGATGCAATATGAGTCATTGTTGACCGTCTTACCAAGTCAGCACATTTTCTTGCTATAAGAGAAGATTTAACACTTGAACGATTAGAAAGACTATATATTAATGAAGTTGTAAGACTTCATGGAGTACCACTATCGATTGTTTTTGATTGTGATCCCTGTTTTACATCAAGATTCTGGAAAAGTCTTCAGAAGGCCCTGGATACTGAAATTTGTTTGAGCACTGCCTACCACCCACAAAACTGATGGAAAATCAGAACATACTATTCAAACCTTAGAATACATGTTGAGATCTTTCTCACATGACTTTCAAGGTATGTGGTATCAATATTTACCTCTGGTAGAAGTTTCCTATAACAATCACTTCCATTTAAGTATTCAGATGGCACCATATAAAGAGTTATACGGAAAGAGATGTCGCACACCAACATGTTGGGATGATGTTGGTGAAAGAAAACTCATAGTCCCAGAACTGGTAGAGGAAATGATGGAAAAAGTGAAGGTAATCTAAAACCACATCAAAGCATATCAAAGTAGGTAAAAGATCTTTGCTGATAATTGAAGTAAAGATTTTGAATTTCAGGTAGGAGATCATGTTTTCTTGAAGGTATCTCCATGGAAGGGTGTTATACGTTTCGGTAAGAAGGGAAAATTAAGTCCCAGGTATATTAGACCTTTCGAAATTCTATAACGAATTGGGTCTGTAGCTTACCATTTGGCAATGCCACCAAGTCTCTCCAAAGTTCAAGATGTATTCCACGTATCACTATTGGGAAAATACAAGCCTGAACCGACGCATGTACTCACCTAGGAGGAATTAGAACTAGAACCCAATCTATCTTATTACAAAGAGCCTGTCAAGGTTCTTGATACAAGAGAACAAGTGTTGAGAAACCAGACAACTCATCTGGTAAAAGTTCTATGGAGAAACCATAAGATTGAAGAGGCAACATGGGAACCCAAGGAACTTATGATGAAGAACCACCCATGTATTTTTACACAGTAATACTCTAGAAATTTTGAGGACGAAATTATTTTAAGGATGAGAGAATGTAACACCCCAAGCTTCCATGGTACGCTTCTATTTGAATAATATAATAGCGTGTGTTGTATGCAACTTCGAGTTCTAACACACCACAACCAATCAAACTAGCCGTTATGAATAGTAATACCAACTTTTTGAAATTTTATAAATTTTATCTTTCAAAATGGACTTCATTTTTGGATTCGGAATATTGAAATTAGCTTAGGGTGATTTTTTGGTATTTTTCTGAAAACCTTCAATTTTTGATGAATAGTGAAAAACACTGAGTTATAGTTTAAAACCAAATTTTTATTTAAATAATTATTTACTTTATTTAAATTTATTTTAGGTCAAAATAGATAGATAATACCTATATAAGTTCAAAGTAATTCATTGGATTCAGTTTATAATAATTTTAGATATATAAAAATTTTATTGAACTTGTCACCGTCTTTTACCCACCTCCTAGGAGAATTTGAAAACTCACATAAATTTTTTTTACCACTTCTGTGAGTGGAATTTCAAAAATCTGAGAGAAAGAGATGATATCAGTATGTAAAATGTGGTTCAATAACATAAAAATAATTTTTGGTGAATAGTAACTTTTTACTTTTATTTACCACGGTTAAAAGTAAATAGGGTAATTAAGGGTAAAAATGATATTATTATTATCCTAACACATATCCTAATTCTATTTGATATTTATAATTAGACCAAAAAAAACTTAGGAATAAAATATTAATCTCTTTGGTCCACTTGGATTAGATTAGGACACTTATTATTATTTTATTCAAAGAACAGTTAAAAGAGTTAAAATCAAAGTTTAATAACTAAAAGATTTTTAATATAGGGTTATATATAAGATAAATTAGACTATAAATATTCATTAGAAAGATAAAAATATTTCCAAAATAATGGTATTTTATTTATATTTTTTAGACATTAAATAAGTTAATTTATTTATGACACATTGATGATGTAGTAATTACCTAATTAATGAAATATTAAAATAATTGATATTATAAATATCCAAATAAATGGAATTTGAGACTTTTTATGAATTAAAATAATTTTATATGTTATTATGTCATATTAGGGTTAGTTATATGAATTTTTTTTGAAGTAATAATTCTGTTATAAATTTTGTAAAAGCAAAATACCAAATAGTGTCAAAATTGACATAAAAGAGTTTTTAAAACAAATATTATATTATTAATTTATATTCTATTTCTAAAAATCTAAAGTTCTTAAAAATGACTTATATAATGATAGGTGTATCATTAATGAACCACTTGTGGTTTTCTTGGAAGTATATAGTAAGTTTATTGACCATATAATATAGAAATACAATGAGACATGGTAAATGTCAAACTATTTAACTAAGAATTAAATCTAAAAGATAGAGTTAATATAGTAACCCAAACCTGTATAAAATCTATTGGTTGAGTGGTTTTTGACCCATCCTCACCTTAGACTTTAAATAATCAATTTTGGATCCATTAAAAACCGAAAATGATTTTATTATAAAATAATATTTCTAGCTTTTCCTAAGGTGCCCCTCACCCCTCTTATAAAAGGGCACTCCCCCTTCCCTCAAATTCAAACCTTAAAATCCATTTGAATCGGCCAAACCCTACCCAAATACCCTCTAAACTGTCCTCCCTTCATCCTAGAGGACTTCCTTTAGTCAGAAAGCTAACCTAAGGAGCCCTTTTGATCAAATCAAAAGGAAGAACCCAAAGAAGAGGTAAATATTTCATATACTCTTTCAAGTTCCTTTCTTCTTCCACTTCCTTTTTCTTTGTTGTTTCCATTATAAAATAATAACTCCAGTATATTCTATATAATGTGATTTTATTATAATAATGGTAAAACAAAATTCATTATTCTATCTATCATTTGAATGACATGTCACCATACGTGCGTACGTACGGCCTACCGTCTCCACATCATGGTGTAATTGTTATTCAATAAATTATTATTTGGATGGGTATAATAATGATGTTTAATTGATGTAAATAATAAATATAACATTATAATGATTATATATATATGATATACCATCCAATTATATATTATTTTAATATCAAAATAATGATATTGTCGCTCGTGCGTATGTACAGATTACCATCTCCATGAACACGATGAGATTCATTCCCCGTCGTATCCATTCAAGACTAAATTTCATTAGATGATTAAAAATAATATTTGAATACTTGATATCATTTTGGATATGAATAAGATACATCCCATCCATAACAAATACGACTCACATAAAAAATACAAAGGAAAACGAATCTGTTAACAGCCGAAACAACGATAATACTAAGATATTATTAACAAAGAAATGTTAAAAGATCATATACGATATCATATTAATGTATATGATTATTTTATAATTTAATAACAATTATTTCACCATTATACAGGATGTTAACCTACCCTCGACCAAATAAAATTACAAGGTAAGAGTTAATTCTACAATCTCTTTATTATCCGAGGTTGTTTATACGTAATTATCTACTAGGACCTCTTTATCATCCACATATATGTTTCTTAAAAATATATTCCAATACATTTTTCATCTTTACTAGAATATGGTTTAAGGTCATTTATACCCTTATTTTAATTTTTATAAAATGGTTTGAAAGGAATATGTTTTCCATTTTCCAAATAATTTACTTTTTGACCTTTTCGACAAATTTAAGGTAAGAATGTTTTTTTAACTTATACGGTGGGTGCAGCTATATTATGCCGTTATAACAACGTCGAAGCTTCTCTTACAATCTTATAAGATTATTTTCAAAATAAATGTTTTCATTTATAATTACATTACTTTTAAATTATTTCAAAATAGAAAGAGATATTTCTCTAAAAAAGGTTTTGATTTAATCAATGTCAACATCCTTTGATGGATTTTAAGATTATTTAAAGTTGATTCATTATGATAAAAACATTCCATAATGTATTGAAGTTTTTGTGATATTTTTGACTATGGATGTGTTATTTTTACACCATTAATGGTTTATGGATAAATTATTGAAATTTAGTAAACTAGTTTTAATTCAAATTTTTATGTTATGTTTAAACCTTTTCATATGAGGAATGCATTGGACTTAGTAAGTGATAGGTGGAGCCCGCTATAACTCCTTGATGCATCGGTAGGTCTCATGAGACAAACTAGTGTCTTGGAACAAGGCCTTGAAAAAATCTTATTTGTAGTATTGGCACAAGGCCTTGACTATATGGTTATGAAGGTCTGGCATTATGCATTCCATCATTATGAAAGTGGTTATTAATATTGCATGTGATTATTCGACTAGTAGAATATCCATGTGAGTAAGTAAATGAAATTATTCTGATTTTATCTTTACCATATTATGCTGAAGTTAAAGTTTAAAAGGCTTTTGTTTTATTTTTAGGTGTTACCTTAAATTTTAATGCTTATTTATGAAAGCTTCCGCTATGTTGTTATCCTTACTGAGCATCTGAGCTCACCCCTTTATATGTTTTATTTTTACCAAGATGCAACGAAGTATATTATGACTGACCTTCAAGAATAGTCTATGGGATCTCAGTGTTTTATATGGAAACAATGTTGTTGTAGTTTTCCATTTATGATGTAATGTAAACCTTATGAATGTATCTAGTATTTCCAAGGCTACTAAAATAATCGATCTTTAGAGACTTGATATTTTGTGATCATGCCAATGTTATGTATTAATGTACTATCTTTAGGCTTCTGGGGTCGAGGCATTACAAAATTACTTTTGACAACTAACTCTAATTTGGGTAGGTGAGGGGACTTGAGGCCAGATGTTGTGTGACATGGTGCAGTAGGGAAGTGTAAGGGTGGTGAGATTGTGCTTCCTGTCATAACTTTACATATATGGGATATTTATATATATATAATATTATGGTTATCTGACTATGATATTGGTATTAAAATGGATTCCACCTAGATGGGATCCGGTAGAGTTTCAAGAGGGAGGAAGTTTAGTGCTGCATTAGTGTGCATACGTTGAGGCCCCTAAGGGTTGGGATGAGTCCTTAGAATTCCAGGAAGATCATGATCTACATGGTATTGATAGGGGAGCTCGGGGAGCTTATCCATCGATGGAATAACTGACTTGAGAGTTCTAGTTACATCACCTGTCACTATTTTAGGGTGATGGGGGACTATAGGTGGCTGAGAATTGGATTGAGGGAGTCCATACAATCTTTAACCAGTTTGAGACACCCCTAGGTTGGAGGGTGAAGTTAGTGACCTACATTATTAGATGAAAGAAAAAGCATCGGTGGGATGTACAGGTATATGTAGGAATACACGAGGGACTATCTTGGTAGGACTTCAAGGTTAAGTCTTTCAAGTAATTTTTCCAAAGATGTTAAGGGAAGAGAGATCTCAAAAATTCTTAAACATTTAGTTTTGAAACATGTCCGTCATGGACTATGAAACTACTTTCACAGCCTTGACTTGTTTCACACCTAGTATGATGGGTGATGACACCTCAAGAGTGAGGCATTTTGAGGAATAGTTATGGAATACCATTTAGGTACAAGTAACAATCATCAGGTTATCCTCATTCTCAGAGGCATTCAATCAGGTATTGATAACTGAGGTCAATTTTACGGACATGTCATACTTGAGTTGGTTAATGATGTCAGGTGATATTAGCAGTTATGCTTCAGATAATAGGAAGTGAGGCTGGGAAGAATATCAATAGGGTAGTCAGACCAAATATTCAAGAAGGATAATAAGGAGTGAGTCTTTGATAGTGTGTTTCCAGTGTTAGAATCTAGGACTTGTGCATAAACAGTGTGATTGGGTACCAAAGGAGTGATGATCATATGTTCAGGTTGGGATTCTTGATAGGTTCTACAAGAAGCCTTCTCTGATAGCTGATAGCTAGGGATCAAAGCATAACCAAGGATCTAAGGTCAAATTGGGAACAATGCTAGGAGTCAGTAGTTGGGATTCAACTGCATATGGAGGTTGTGGTAGAGGTAGTGGGAACCAGTAGTGGGGTTAGAGGCTAGTATTTGGTGTAGCTATATAGGGAGGATATTCCTTAGGTAGTTGGGATTCAGGTTGGGTGCATAGAGTAGATATTCCAGGTGCAGAGTAGTCCATATATCCAACTACAGTTAGAGGCACGCTATGGTCATGACTAGGGTGATTTTTATTTTGGAATATCATTTTTGCAGGCATGTCTAGTTTTGGGTTCATGAGGTGCATTGGATGTAAATTTTGGACTAAATAGGTGCTGGGTTTTAGGTTGGAATCAGCTCAAATGTGTGATATATATATATATATATACATATATATGAGGTGCATGGAATCAAGATTATTTATGGGTATCGATGTAGTTCATGTTCTACTTGAGGTGTGTGGCACCAGGACTGATTATGGTAATCTAATGAGATGTGGGATTTATGGGTTCCTAATGAGTCATGGGTACTTTTTAGCATTCTTTGAGATGAGGAACCTCATATGTTTTATGTGAGACATGGTAATGAGGCATATATCTATTGAGATCTGGGACTTGATGGGTTTCAGATGCGACACATTAATGATTCGAGCACCTTAAGAGGTGAAGGAGTTTAGATGCATCATGATAAAACTTTTGAGTCTAGGTATGGTCGATAGACTATTGTTTTTGTTCGAGTCTTGGGTCAGAAAGGGATTGGGGTAGGTAACTCTTAATATGGGGAGTGCCTTGACAAAGTTGACCTGTGCTTTTGTGACTAGGGTGGATTAGGTTGTTTTTTAAATGATGGGTATGTTTGGTACCATGTTCGGCTATGTATTGATAGCACGAGGATGAGATATGTTAAGGTGGGGATATTATAATGTCCCAGGTTTTTGGAGTGGGTCAAAATCCTCCACCCATCTGAATTTTTCATGTTTTGTGAGTGGACCATAATTTATTTTGATCATAGGAACCTAATTTTGAATGTTTATTTAACATGAGGCATTTTTAGATGAGTTTTAATTCTTGGAAAGTTCCTTAGGGTTTTGAGTGGGTTTCGGGTGCATAAGATGCCGAAAAACCAAATTTTATGAGTGCTTAGATAGAGGTGCATAGTTTGGACAAAACATGCGGCCACCCAGGGGTAACCGTACAACCACCTTCTTCACTAAACACTATTTGAAAAACCATGTAGGGGAGGTAACATGGTCATATAAAGACTTTTTCAGTTTTATAAGAGGTTTTATACATGATTTTTACATGGTTTGGAAAACTGTGTGGGACAACCATGCATGATGTGGTGCCAAGATAGTGGGTACCACATGGTTGGAATACTTTTATCCAAATCATGTGGCCAAACCATGAGGGTAACATAAAGAGGTAAAATTACCATTTTTACAATCCTATATTTTATACTTTCTTATCCTATTTTCTTCTCCACCTACATACACAGTAGGTGAGATCCTTTATTTTCTTCCTCCCCTAGTCTTTAAGATCCACTCTCTATCCGAGATCCATTTCAATCATCACCAGTCTCATTAAAACCACATTGGTAAGGCCTTTAATCCACTACCTTCTTTTTTTTACTTTTATCTTTCCATACAAATCACAAAATTCATGTAGCCCATTTTTCCATATTTTTATGGTGTTCATCTAAAATGTTGATTTCATCCAAATTTCTCCAAGTTTGAGGATGATATCAGATGATGGAACATCTACTTGTATGAGGTAGGTGGTGAAAATTTTTATATTTGATTTTGTGGTGTTGGGGGATTCTTGAGCATGTTGTTGGGTAGTCCAAGAGAGACCCTAGTTAATTTTTTCCATGTATTAAAATTAATTATGAGATATTGTGGGATGAATTTGGGAAATCCCCATCCATGATCACACATATGATTCCAGATTAGAGGTCGTGGAAGACTTGGAAACATTAGGCTAGTTGCATTTTTTATTTAAATTCAATGTTTATTCTAGTATTCTTGGTTCCCTGATAACATGACAATATTTTCCCAGGATTGAAGTGGTGCCAACCACCTAGAATGTTGTGATGTGATTCATTAGGTTGGGTGATTCCTTTGTTCTATAAGTGATGTTGATCATGGGTTGGGTAACGTGGTCATCAGTTTAATTCAATGAGGTTGTTCTGATTGAGGGCATGGATTGGGATTTTGGATGGCGATGACCATTAGGATGAGTAACATGCTTAGGTACTTTGTTAGTGATTTATGATCATTGTGATTGGTTGACATGATGTTGGAGTTATGTACACACAGATAGGGATTAGATAAATAGGTGGCATTGACCACTCATGTGGGTAGAGTCCTCCGTTATATGTGTCTTAGGATGGTGTTGAACATTAGTGATGATGGAGGTGCTTGCTGTAGAAATCCATGTGGATGGGAAAGAGCCATTTGTTGATGGTGTTTAGACCTTCAGTTGAGTGTTAAGGATCATCATATATTGAGGTCTTTGGGATGAGATATTTTGAGAGGAAAAATGTCATCATTCCTCAAGACATCATCTCTTAAGATGACACTGCCTATTATTTGGAGTACATACATCACTGTGTGTAACACCCCAAGATTTCATTGTACATTATTTATTTAAATTAATTAAATAGATTATATTTTATGAAACATAGACTTGTCTTGTGTTATATGCAAGATTGAATTTCTGCGAAACAACACATTAGTATTATAATTATTTAAACGATATATTTATTTATCAATTAAATATTGTAATATGAATAGTAAATATCACGAACCGAATCTGGTCGATGCCAAAACCGGCACCAAACCCAGCCCATGACAAGGTAAAAAGGGAGTTCCCTATCCACATGGGCTGGCACAAGTGCCCAGGTATCAAACAATTAGGTTTGGGAACGATTTACCTGAGTATGAAAGCACAAAACCTTAAAAACAATCCATAATATAAATTCTAAAATTTATAGCCAAACAAGTCTTAATAAAAAAACCAAAATTGAATACATGGATTTAAATATAGTAAAAAAGTTCCAAATACACAAATATATAGCAACAAAAAAACCCAGAGGACTCCACATGACAAGGGGTCATCACCCACCAGCCGTCTCCACAACTTCGTCCCAAGGATGGGAACTAACACCCCGAACCACCATCACGCAAAGAATTTCCTTTACCTAGGCCAGAAATAATAAAGTCTACTTACACCAAAGGGGTGTAAGTAGGGTGTGAGCCTATGCATAATAGGATACCACCCAATGATTCCAAGGTGCATGCAATACAAGGTGAAAAAGAAAGCAGTTTCAATATGCAATGAAAAGTAGCGACAAATTCCAATAAATGAAACTTTAAATTGAAAACATTTTTCAAGATAAAACTTTAAGAATGTTAACAAATTTAAATAGGCTTGTTATCTACTTAAATATAATTCCAAAGACACCCAATTACAAGGGAAAATAACACAAATCCAATTAGCAACAAAATCAGGAACACCCCTAGGCACTAGATAGTCTCGGGCCCCATGTACCTCATACCTCGGTGTAATGTAACCATAGTAAAATCTGTTCTCGTGCACAAGCCACTAGTAGGGAACATAACCATAACCTAGTGGTCCCCAATAATCATCCATATAGATTAGTTTTAGTTGTCATTATCCAAATTCTAAGTGAAACAGAGACAAAACCCATCCGGTCCACTAGCCGTACTAGTACACATCCGCCCCACCTAGGTACCCAGGCTTCCCCCTTTGTGCTAAAACAATTTCAGCATGATAAATAAATCTATTTTAATATAAAAAACCACTAATGGTAATATTAAAATAGTACAGTAGCTACACACTCTTTATACCACTTAAAACACACAACAAAACACTTGGATTTTCAATAAAGAAATTTCTCAAAAACCCGCATTATTTTGCACCCAAAACTCCTTGAAAACCACACATTTCACACTATTTTCAAACTAAAATTTACCAAAACAGAATTCACAGTGCCCAAAACCTTTCTATAAACCTATTACATGTTTTATAAAACAACCCCATTAGGAAAAACATCAAATAGTCATGTAAAACAACCAATTTAGCACCGAAATGGTGCAAAAAAATCCTTAACTTATCAAACGTCACCGAAATAAGATTTTGTAGAATAAAACAAGGGATATAAACATTAAAAACATAATTATAATCCCTAATACATTTCAATAAAATTAACAAAGTAGTATAGGGCATCCCCAAATAAACTCATAAAACATTTCTATGAAAAACCCTCAATTTCATATAAATTTGGCATTTAAAATTCATTTGCAATACAAAAACCTCTAAAAATAATTTTTTGCAGCAATAATAAAATGAGATAAACCTGAAAATATGACAAATACAGCATACTAAGACAAAAGTATTGCATAAACAGGGAATCACCTACCAAAACAAAGGAAACCCTTGAATCCTTTGTGCGAAAACACAAACGCACCACCGCCGCACGTCAAGGAGGGTAGATCAAACCTAAAAATAGAACATTGGACGAAGAAAACCCAAGGTTAAACCTTAGGTTTTACACCTTTCCCTCTGGAAATTTGGGAATTCATGTATAAGGGAAGAAACCCTAAGCACATTGAATGAATCCCTAAGAAAAATGAAAGAAGAATGAAGGAGACTCACTCACTTGAGGGTTCTTGAATAAATCTCCCAAAATACACTAGTGGATGAATTTGAAAACATCCAAAAATTCAGTTGATGTTGGAAAAAGAAATATAAGGTTAATTGAGAACTGGAATGGGGGAAAAGAGTGAATAATAAAAGATTTATGAAGGAATCAAATTACCTTTTTAAATATAGAATAAATGTCAGTGCTTTAGAAGTTTCTACATAAACCGCAAGGAAAATGAGCTCCAAAAAGGGTGGGAAGATACCAGACGCACGGCTGGGTTCAATGTCCTTGTGTGGGGCTTGGAATCACCAAAAAATCCTTAAAATTTAATATTTTATTAATTAATCAAATTTTATTTTTAAAACTAGAATTGGGATTTGGGGAAGGCCCAATCCCTTAAATAAAAACCCATATACAAATTGGTTATGGATTTCTAAAGGCTACAAAATACAATGGTGGTGTTAATATGTTAGGGGAGACCATTTAGGAATTGGAATGGGTGAAAAATATCAAAAAATTAAGATTTTATAAAAGAAACAAAATTTATTTTTAAATATGGAATTGGGCTCACGGTTTGGCCCAATTCACGAAAACTCACCCATTACACCATAAAAGATTAAGAAACCCCAAAAACAAAGCATAAATAGAAATTAAATTAAATTTAACTTTAAAATAAGTCATTTATGTGACAATTCTCTCCACCATTAAAACGTTCCGTCCCCAGAAAGCTATAACAAGTCCAGATACCAAATCCAAACCCAACTGATAAACCATGATGTACTTCTTTGCCAAGCTTCGCCCCCAAGGGCCAAAAAACCTCCAGTGATCAATTAAGGAATGATTAATCTCACAACCCAAACTTACACCACTTTCCTGAAATGATCAATCATATTCATACTTTATCCCAAAATGAAACTCCTCAAACGCTATCCTAAAAACACTCAAGCAATTCACCCAACTGAACAACTTTGAACAAGGTTACACTTACCTTTCATTTACTAAACCATTGGGAGCTCTCCAATCCCAACATTTACTCAAAGAATATGTTGGTGTCTAGATAGTTCCAAACTAGACTACCTACCACCAAGCCGACACCATGGATAAATATGAGCTATTAGTATGGGGGGACACAAATAGGCACACCACCATAAGAGGAAACATATATTATTTCCCGAGATAGAATAAAGACACTAACATGGGGGCCCTGAATGAACTCCCTACTATAAAGGGTGTAATTCCATTCGTAGTTTACACAGGAACATACATGAAAATAATAGTGGATCTCCCCACCATAAGAACCAACCATCTTAACCGACCAGCATGGGTCGACACAGAAAGACCCATTTTTTTAAAAAAATATTTGGGAAGGGCATAGGGTCAGTCTGCACGGTATGGGAAATTCTGCACTAACTTTTCAGATCATCATTTTCACATGGATTCCAAGAGCATGGTCACTACTAACCATACACAAACTATGTCCTCAGCACGTCTATCCAAATTTCCAACCATTCTCTAATGACTCGATGGAAACCAAAGGGGGAGGGAATTACATTAGGTGATGACATGGGTACAAGACCCTCAACCTATCTCCACCGAATGGGACAAACAGAAGAAAGATTATGACACTAGAGGTTTAAACTCTTACTATCTTCCATAATAAGGACAAGACATTGTACATGGGTTTAAACCACCTTGGGATTTCCCCTGACTACGAGTCAGCTTCTCTCCGAGACCTATGGATGGAGCTCAAATAATTGAAGTATCTTCGACCTCGCAGTTAGGTTTTGGAAACCCCCCTGAATTAGAATTCTTCTTTCAGTTCCACCAACAACTATACTAAAATCCCCGATAATAATTCCAAGACATAACACATTTAAATCTCACTTTACACTAACTTGATATTTCACTGAAACAAGGGCTTAGAAAATAAACACACATCACACCTTGTTTCTTCAAGTGAGAAACTATATAACTAAATAACACCTATAATCACCTTTTCTAAAATGGAAGATTTTGAAGTATTTCTAAGGGAGACATTCTCCCAACATAAAGAGACTCTCAGAGGATTGCACAACTTTCACCTTTAAAGTCAATCAAGTGCATGAAATCACAAGGCTTCACTGAACATGACCATTGCGACTGATATAAACAATACATGGAGTGGGACCTTATACAAAATCCCCAAACAACACACAATTCTAGAAAGTAGCCACAATATCATCTCGTGACCAAATTTCCCAGGCTGGTAGTATATTGTGAACTCCTTCTTCTAAGAGACTATGATGGACCGAGAGGACCTCTTAGAAACCATCCAGATACTCATCCTTGCTAACAACCCCAGAACACTTCCACCTTTGGCAAATTAGGAAACTTAAGAAGCTAAGGTCTCTTTCAACCATCCATGATAACTCTCACACTACAAGAGGATACACTTACCAGGAAAGGAAAGGGTGTAGACTCAATATAAAAATCTCAAGAAAAGGATTCCTTATATTGATTAACTCAAGGGTCTTTGAATGGAGAAACAATCCGAGTTGCACTTCAGTTGTGCACTAACCCTTAATGGGGCATACCTTATCCAACGATTAAACCTAAGGACCCAACAAAGATGGTCCATTCGTCAAGATATAACACAAACCATATCCAAACACATGAAATAAACACCGTAAAAGCATCCCAAAACATTTATCAAAAGAGACCACTAACTGTCCCTTCAACACAACTTACCGACCAAACACAAACCCAAAACACAATACAAACAGGAGGGATTCTTGGACTCAAAACATCCCACAACATCAACATTTTCCAAAAACACATAATATAAGCCATCCAAAACAATTACTCAAGACATCAAGTTTTTCTTTAAAAACATTTCTTGAAAAAAAAACAGTTTAGCAGTTAGCGTATCCACCAATGGTACCCCATCGGCCTTACACATGCATGTTTTTGTGCCACACTGGGCACCCTCCTCATATCTATCCCGAAACACATCCAGTCATGCCATAAAACATCCATCATCCCATATAACCCCATGCATGTGGTTTCTCACGAAAATACCAAAGGTTAAAATAAGAAATTATTTCCACTTTTGAAAACCAAAACAGTCAACCAACACATCCTTTTTCTCAAAACTGCTAACCACAAGATCAAAATCCCAATTCAAATCCTACAAAACTATTCAGAAAGACACAACCATTTAGAAAATAACCAACTTTCAAGATATTCACATCAATTTCAAAACATCTCATCCCATTAAAACACCCTTTGATTGTTTAGAAAGCTCTATTGGAAAAACTTTTCAAAACCAACTTCAGTATAGTTTTTGCTTTAAAAGGAGGTGTAATCACACCATGTTCCATTTAGAAACAATTCTGAAAATTAATTTCCACCATTTAATAAATCAAACCATTCCCTCTTTATTTTAAAATCATTTCACAAAAACATTACGCTTCTTAAAACCAAAGTGCCCTGTTTTCAAAACTAAAGCACAAAACAATGTGAGAGGAAACATGTTTCAGTGGGTGACTTCAACATATGGTTGGCGGCCATATTACAATCACTTCACTATCACATAGAGTGTTCTAGGAAATATCCTTGGCTCTACATGTCTTGCTAGGCCCTGCAAGATCAGTAAGACCATTAACCCAACTCTATTTTCATTTCCCCTAATCATCATTGAACCAAGAAAACCAATGGACTTAGATAAATCCCGACTTCTCCTGGAAACATAAATCACATAGTGATGTGTGGTGATTAGGAACACTACCCATAACTGGAATTCCAATTCCCAAAAATCCTAACTCCAGACTATCCCGACTCTTCCCCAAATAACATGACCCAATGAGTTAACCTAAACCTCCTCTGATACCATTTTGTCACGAACTGAATCTGTTCACTGCCAATACTAGCACCAAACCCAGCCTGTGACAAGGCCCGAAGGGAATTACCTATCCCCACAGGCTGGCACAAGTTCCTAGGTATCAAGTAATTAGGTTTTGGAATTATTTACCCGAGTATGAAAGCATAAAATCTTAAAAACAATCCATAATATAATTTCTGAAATTTATAGCCAAACAAGTCTTAATAAAAAAACACGAATTGAATACATGGATTTAAATACAGTAAAAAAGGTCCAAAGATAGAAATATATAGCAGAAAAAACCCAAAGGACTCCACATGACAAGGGGTCATCACCCACCAGCCGTCTCCACAACTACGCCCCAAGGATGGGAACTAACACCCCGAACCACCATCACACAAAGCCTTTCTTTTACCTGGGTCAAAAATAATAAAGTCTACTTACACCAAAAAGGGTTTAAGTAGGGTTTGAGCCTAATACCAATAGGATACCACACAATGATTACAAGGTGCATGCAATACATGGTGAAAAAGCAAGCAGTTTTAATATGCAATGAAAAGAGGCGACAAATTCCAAGAAATGCAACTTTAAATTGAAAATAGTTTTCAAGATAAAACTTTCAGAATGTTAACACATTTAAATATTCATGTTATCTACTTCAATATAATTCCAAAGACACCCAAATACAAGAGAAAATACCACAAATCCAATGAGCAACAAAATCAGGAACACCCCTAGGCACTAGATAGTCTCAGGTCCCATGTACCTCGTAACTCGGTGTAATGTAACCATAGTAAAATCCATTCTCGTGCCCGAGCCACTGGTAGGGAACATAACCATAACCTATTGGTCCCAAATAATCATACATATAGTTTATTTAGAGTTACATTTATCCAAATGTTATGTGAAACAGGGAGAAAACCGATCCAGTCTACTAGCTGTACTAGTACACATCCGCCCCACCTAGGTACCCGGGCTTCCCCATTTGTGCTCAAACAATTTCAGCATGTTAAATAAATATATTTTAATATAAAACACCACTTCTGGTCACATTAAAATGGTACATTTGCTACACACTCTTTATACCATTTAAAACACACAATAAAACAGTTGGATTTTCCATAAAGCAATTTCTCAAAAACCCGCATTATTTTGCATGCAAAACCCCTTGAAAACCCCACATTTCACCCTATGTGCAAACTAACATTTACCAAAATAGAATTCAAAGTGCCCAAAACATTTCTATAAACCTATTACATGTGTTATAAAACAACCCCATTAGGAAAAACATCAAATAGTCATGTAAAACAACCAATTTAGCACCAAAATGGTGCCAAAAAATCCTTCACTTATCAAACATCACCAAAATAAGATTTTTTAGAATCAAACAAGGGATATAAATATTCAAAAAATAATTATAAGCCCTAATAAATTTCAATAAAATTAACCAAGTAGTTATAGGGCATCCCCAAATAAACTCATAAAATATTTATATGAAAAACCCTCAATTTCAAATAAAATTGGCATTTAAAATTCATTTGAAATACAAACACCTCTAAAAATAAATTTTGCAGCAATAATAAAATGAAATAAACCTGAAAATATGATAAATACAGCATTCTAAGACACAAGTATTGCATAAAAATGTAATCACCTACCAAAACAAAGGAATCCCTTGAATCCTTTGTGCGAAAACACAAACGCACCACCACCGCACCTCAAGGAGGGTAGATCATACCTAAAAATAGAACATTGGACCAAGAAAACCCAAGGTTAAACCTTAAGTTTGACACCATTCCCTATGGAAATTTTGGACTTCATGTATAATGGAAGAAACCCTAAGCACATTGAATGAAACCCTAAGAAAAATGAAAGAAGAATGAAGGAGACTCACTCACTTGAGGGTTCTTGATAAAATCGCCCCAAATACACCAGTTGATGAATTTGAAAACAGCCAAAAATTCAACTGGGGTTGGAAAAAGAAATATAAGGTTAATTGAGAATTTAAATAGGGGTAAAAGAGTGAATAATGAAAGATTTATGAAGGAATTAAATTACCTTTTTAAGTATGGACGAAATGTGAGTGCTTCAGATGTTTCGACCTAAATCGTGAGGAAAATGAGATCCAAAGAGGGTGGGAAGATACAGGACGCGCAACTGGATTTAATGGGCATGTTTGGGGATTGGAATCATCGAAACATCCAAAAAAATTGAATATGTTATTAATTAATCAAATTTTATTTTTAAAACTGGAATTGAGATTTTGGGCAGACCTAATCCCTTTACTTAAAACTCATATACAATTGGTTATGGATTTCTAAAGGAATCAAACTACAATGGTGGTGTTAATATGTTAGGGGAGACCATTTAGGAATTGGAATGGGTGAAAAATATCAAAAAATGAAGAAGTTATAAAAGAAAAAAAAATTATTTTTAAATCTGGAATTGGGCTCACAGTTTGACCCAATTCACGAAAACTCACCCATTCCACCATAAAAGATTGAGAAACCCCAAAAACAAAGCATAAATAGAAATTAAATTAAATTTAAATTTAAAATAAGTCATGTATGTGACAGTAACAAATAAATTTTAAATTTTATTTATAATTTTTTCACATAAATAATATATTTATCATTAAATGTATAAGTTTTGTTAAAATAATTATATATTTAGAAAAGACTATTTTTTGAAAGAACTGCTTTTAATGTCTTTTTGTGAACAATAATAAAATTAATTATAGACACTACTAAAAATTGAATTTGGTAAAATAGACTTCATTTTTTAATTCCTAATATCAAAATTATATTAAGTTGAATTATTGGTATTTTTCTGAAAACATTCAATTCTTAATGAATAGTGAAAAATACAACATTGTACATAAAAACTGACTTTTTATTTAAATATTTTTTTTAATTTAAATTTATTTTAAAGTAAAAAAAGATACATAATACCTATATTAGTCCAATTTAATTCATTGGATTAATTTTATAATAATATTAAATATATAAAATTTAATTGAACATTTTAACGTCTTTTACACGCTTTCTAGGCACATTTTCAAATTTGTATAAAATGTAATTTTACCGCCTCTGTAAACTAAATTTCAAAAATAAAAGAGACACCGTTTTTATCATTATGTAAAATTTGGTTCAATATGATGACAATAATTTTTGGTGAATAGTAACTTTTGAATTTTATTTAGCACGGTTAAAAGTAAATAGGGTAATTAAAGGTAAAAATAATATTATAATGATATAAAATTACCCCAAAACATTGCATAATTCTATTTTATAAGTATTTTTAGACCAAAATAAACCTGAAGAAAAAACTATGATCCTTTTTTATCCACTTGGGTTAGATTGGGACATTTATTATATTTTATTAAATGAAGAGTTAAAAGTGTTAAGATCAAACTTTAATAACTAAACTATTTTTAATATAGGGTTATACATAAGATAATTTAGACTATAAATATTAATTAGAAATATAAAAATATTTCCTACATCATGGTATTTTATTTATAAATTTTAGGCATTATATAATTAAATTAATTTATGACACAATGATGATGTTTTAGTTACCTTATTAATAGAAGATTAAAATAAATGATATTATAAATATTAAAATACATGTAAATTGATACTTTTGATTCAATCAAAAAAATTTCTAGGTTAATATGACATGTTAGGGTTGATTAAATGTATTTTATTTGAAGTAATAAAGTTGTTATTACTTTAAAAAAAATAAATTACTAAATAGTGTCAAAATTGACATAAATGAGTTTTTAAGACAAATACTATTTTATTAAATTATATAAAAATACCAAAAATATAAGATTCATCTAAGTGACATAGATAAAATTAAAAATGTAATTAAAAATCCACTTGATATTACTTTGGCATTTTATAGAAAATAAATTAATCTTATAGTATGAAAATACAGGAAGACATGGTAAGAGTTAAACTATTTAACTAAGGGTTAATCCCGAAAGATAAGGATAAGTTTATGGCCTAAACATGTATAAAACCTATTGTTTTAGAGGATTTAGACCCATTCTAATATTATCCTCTATATAATTCATTTTTGAGATATTATAAATAGAAAATAATTTTATAATAAATTAATATTTCCATATTTTCCTAAAGTGCCCCTCACCTCTCTTATAAAAGAGCACTTCCCCTTCTATTTAATTCACACCTCCAAAGCCCATTGGCTCTGCCAAAACCTGCCCAAATCTCCTCTAAACTTCCCTCAATTTATACTATAGGCAACACATTGGGAAGGAAGCCAACTTATGGAGTCCTTTTGTGCAAATCAAAAGGAGACACCCAAAGAAGAGGTAATCGTTTTATCCCTTCTTTCAAAGTTCATTTTTTCTTCTACGTCCTCTTACTAAGTTTTTACCATAATAAAATAATAAATCCATAATATAGTATATGATTTTTTTAATATTATGGTACAACCATATTTCTATTTTAACCATCCTATGATAAACAATATCACCATGCATGCGTACGTATGGCTTACCGTCTCCACGCTGTGGTATAAATTGTTTTTTTCATGTAAGATTTATTTCTATGGGTATAATGATGAATATAATGGATTTAAATAATAAATATGAAATTATATTGTTTCTTTAGAATTAATATTCCAACAAATTCTATACCATTTAACCATTAATGAAATGATATCATCGCTCGTGCGTACATGCAGGTTACTGTCTCCACGACGTGATGAGATTCATCTTCCATGTTCACCATCCAAGAATGACTATAAGAATAAATATTATTAATAATTATGAAATATATGACATAATAATTCTACTCAATTGATATATATATATATATACATATATGTTATTCACTTACTTCCATACGGTACGAGAATGGAAACAATATTCATGCATACGTACGACCTACCATCTCCATGAACAATGTATTCCATTTCATATATCTATTTATTATATATATATATATATATTTATGATATATAAATAATATTATATATATTTTTAAGTATGTAAATTATGATCTATGAAATATGATCAAGAATAAAAAGTCAAAAAACGTTCGATAAACAAAGCGATTATTACCCAAAATGTTACATTAACATGGAATTGTTAATAAATGGGTAATATAAAGTCATAAAATAATCATATATGATATCATAAATATTGTTATGATTTTGATATAATTAATAATATGTTTAAACACATTATATAGGAGTTTCATTGTTGGGCAAAAATCCCTCAAGGTAACATTGCAGTATTTTTGGGTTGATTGTGTTTGTTGACAAAGCAGGTTTTCATGGATATTTGTCGAGTTCCCGAGAAGTTGTTGACAATCGTTGTTGACAAAGAATGATGACAAAGGAATGGAAGATCTGGAGGCGGTACAAAAAGAGCAGTATAAGGTGGCACCGTTTCCTAGTGTTTGCCAAATTTTTGGGGTCCAAAATCTGGAGTTTGGTGAGTATCGCGAAAATAGGATTTCCATGAAGAGAATAATTTAACATGGCAAAGGCATGAATTTCACAAAGATAGGAGTCATGGTTTGGAAATCGCGAAGACCATAAGAATGGAGGCGGTGAGTCTTCGTGATTACGTCAAGCTTCACAAACGGCAGAGGCTGAAGCGCATCGCGGCGGTGAAGGGATTTGTGAGGGAGCTTCGCGGCGAAGGCGCGAAGGTAAGTTGACAGTGATTCTTCGCGACTACGTCAAGCTCCACGAACAGATAATTGCCGTGGTGCTTCGCAATTTGGACAGAATTCAGGCTGAAACTTTGGAGCTTCTCGATTTGAAATGATGTGGCGTTGACTTCGTGCGGAAAGGTCGAGGGTCAGTGGAATCGCCTGTAAATAGAGGCCGAGCCCCTCGAGATAAGTAGAGAGAATTTTCAGAGAAAATCCATTGATCTCGGTTCGCAGAGGCGGTTCGCGAAGGCAATGTGCTTCAAAAAAGGGGAGCTTTGCGGTGGCTATTATAGCTCCGTGAAAGGCGTGTGCCCCATGTTGGCTCAGTGAGCTTCGCGGAGAGGCAGGAGCTCCGCGGCGGCCTAAGCATTGCGAAGGTCTATGCATCACGAGAGTGCTTCACAATAGAGCTTCGCAAAAAGGCTGGAGCTTCACGAAGGCTTGTTTGAGCTTCGCGAAATTGGGAGCCTAGCGAAGTAGGGTGCTTCGCGAAGGTCTTTCCAAATGTAGTTTGCCCAGTGGATAGTGGCAAAGGGGTATTCATCTACGGGTGAAAGTTGAACTTCAAAAGAGGATATACATACAGAGAAAGATGCATTCCTTAATGGAAATGAAGAGACCTACAGGTCTATAAACTGTGAGTGAATCCCTTCATAAAGCAATGAGTTTAGGAAGAGGAAGAAGGTGATCCTCTCCACCGGCAGTGAGCCAGAGAGAGAGAAACAGTGAGTGACCCTTGGGAAAGTAGTGAGCTGACCCTAAACCTTGTATAGGCAGTGAGCCTGGGCATAGAAGTGATCTAGCCCGAACATTGTAATCCGCAGCTAGTGAAGTTTAGTGGACTTGGTACGACCGGAAACCTGTCGGCGTATGCTCCTTGGAATAGCCCTTAGTGGTGAACCAAGTAAAATTGCTGTGTCCTGTGATTGCTTTACTTTCTGTTTATTTTGTGCAGCAGGAAAGAGAGAGAAGAGTGTTTTGCTTAACAGCAAAACAAGATCAAAACGAGATTTAATTTTTAATTAGTCATACCCTGATTCACCCCCCTCTCAGGGTATTCAGCCTAGTGGACCTAACAAGTGGTATCAGAGGAAGGTTGACAGTTGTTCTTCTCTCAAATGGAGGTCACTAATCATAGAGGGATTTCGATCTTCGACAGATGTAATTTTTAGATATGGAAGAATCGAATGCAACACTATTTCCGATCTTTGGGAATGGATGTGTTTTCAGCAGCCATGCATGGTATCAAAACTGATATTACTAGTGGTGCATTATCAGAAGCAGAGCATAAAGAGTAGGATGCTGATTCCAAAGCAATCAATGCCTTAGGGGGAGCCCTTTCCAATCCCATATATACAAAGGTGATGTAATGCAAGACGTCACATTCCATGTGGGAAAAGCTTTTGAATATTTATGAAGGGGATACAAAAGTCAGAGAGGCAAAGATGAAA
The DNA here is from genome assembly GCA_963277665.1 of Viscum album. Classification (NCBI taxonomy): domain Eukaryota; kingdom Viridiplantae; phylum Streptophyta; class Magnoliopsida; order Santalales; family Viscaceae; genus Viscum; species Viscum album. The sequence continues at coordinate 353,486 of CAUJRU010000161.1, forward strand.
ATGTTGTGGAACAAGTATGAAGATCTGAGAATGAACCCAAATGAGTCTGTTGATGCATTCTTTGACAGGGTAAATGCTGTGGTAGAAGACATGTGGGGTCTTGGAGAAATTATTGAAGATATAAAGATTGTGAAGTGCATATTGAGAAAACTTCCACGTCGGTTCAATCCGAAAGTTTCTGTTTTGGAAGATAAAGACCCAAAAGAACTGACATTGGATAACCTGCACAACACTCTTATTGCACATGAAATGAGAAACGATGATAGCGAGACTGTGGAAAAGGGGAAATCCAAAGAGGTGTCATTCAAGGCCATGAAGAAACTCACCATTGAAGATTCTAATGAAGAAGAAGAGATAGATGATGTGATGTCATTCCTTTCTTCAAATCTACAAAGAGGAAGAGGAAAGTCTAAAGGGAAACTTACACTAGCATGCTCCCAATGCGGAAAGGTTGGTCATCTTGCTGCAAGATGCCCCAAAAAGTTTCAAGAAGAAAGCGATGAAGATGAAGTTGAGATTCCCATGAAAAAATCTTTAGCCTATGTGAAAGGGAAGAAGCAGTTCAGGAGAAATTTCTTTAAGAAGAATAATATTCTTTCACAAGAAATAGACAGTTCAGCTGAGTCTGAGGGTAAAGAAGTTGAAGAGATAGAAAACTACAATGATCGTGGACAAAATGCGATGGTGGCTGTTGCAAGTAGTGCTCTAGAAAAGAAAGAAATAGAAACTGATGAAGAAGAAGAAGAAATTGAAGGGAGAGTTGACATGGAAGCTGAATTATAAGTAGCTCTTGAAGAGATAGATGTCTGGTGAGCAAAAACAAAGAAATCCAATAAGATAGTACGTGATTCCAAACTCTACATGCAACAACAAGAAGAAGAGAAGTCTGAGCTTGAGAAAGAAATTGAAAATCTTAAGTCTTCTAGGCCAGAGCACACAGAAAAGTTTGATGAGCATAAGCTCAAGATTGAAGAGTAGAAAAGGGAGATCGATTGCTTGAGTCAAAAAGTGAAAGATCATGTCAAGCGTATTGAAGAGCTTGAAGAGGAAGTTGTCAGTCTGCGGAGAAAAGTTAAAGACCAGGAAAAAGCTTTGAATCCCAACACATTCTTAGGAAATCAGGTCATTACGAAGACTGAAAAGAAGAAAGAAGAGCCTAGTAGTTCAGCAGAAAAGAAGCAGAAATTGAACTCAGAAGTTAAGGCTGATTCATGGCTTAATCAGAAACAAAAATATGTGGCAGTTGAAGTTAGACCGCAAGCACCTATCCCGAGATTGAAAGTGGATTTGAGCACAAAGTAGAATCAGAATACTCAGAGATCCCAAGGGGAAACTCGTAGTGCTGAAGTAACACGAAGGAATGCACCTTATATCAGGTGTTATTATTGTGGAAAGATGGGACATTCACAGTATGTGTGTTCCATAGCCAAAAGATATCAAAGGGAACAAGAACAGAGATGGCAGCCAAACAGAGAACGGTTTTCCAGAACATATTTTGAAGGACAATATTTTTGGTGTGGAGGATTTGGACACATGGCTAGGTACTGCACTTCAACCATTCAGAAAAATGTGCCAAAGCAGAATCAAAATGTTCGCAAGCAGCAGATCAGTAAACCGACAAGTGAGTTAAAAGTTCAGAACAGATTTGTAGTTTTGCAAGATGAAGCTGGTCCATCATACTCTGAGAAAGTACAGAAGCCTCAATCCATGCCGAGTATGAAAGAAAAATTATGGACCAGGAAGAAGAAAATTGAAAAGGCCGTAGTTGCTGAAATTGCCCTTAATGCATCAGATCGTTCTGGTGTGTGGATCCTTGATAGTGGATGTACATCCCACATGATAGGAAACAAGGATCTGGTTACAGGCATAAAATATGACAAAGAAGGAGTTGTCAAATTTGGAAATGATGAAGGCCTGAAGATTGTTGGCTCAGGAAAAGCCAAGTTTGTGGGAAAAGAAATGAGACATGCTGATGTCTTGGTGGTAGAGGGTCTCAGTCATAATTTGTTTAGTGTCAGTCAACTATGCAACTCCGGGCACTCTATCCTATTTAACAAGAATATGGGTATTGTTAAAAGAAAAGATGGAATAGTCATTCTACAGGGAAAAAGAACAAAGGGGAATCTTTACCTGGTAGGTGGGGAAGAAGATTCATGCCTTTTATCCAGAGAAGAAGAAAATCAGCTATTGCATAAGCGACTTGGTCATCTATGTCAACCATCTATGGAAGATCTGGTTAAGTGTGATGCTGCTAGAGACCTTACCAAACTATCACGTGATCGCACTCATACGTGTGATGCTTGTCAACAAGGGAAGATCATTAGGAAGACATACAGGACAAAGAAACAAAAAGCAACTGGAGTGCTCGAATTGGTGCATGCTGATGTATGTGGAACTATCTCACCACGAGTTATAGATGGGCAAAGGTAATATATTCTTTTCATTGATGACTATAGCAAAATGGCCTGGCTATTCATCATTACCCATAAGACAGAGGTGTTCAGTTGCATAAAGCAGTACAGGAGGAAATCGGAAAAGATGCTTGGGCAGAAAATTCGGAAGTTTCGTACTGATAACGGTACGGAATTTACAAACAGTCAGGTTGAAAAATATCTCGAGAAACATGGGATAAGGCATCAAGTTTCATCAGTAAGAACTCCCCAAAAGAATAGAGTGGTTGAAAGGAGAAATCGGATCATCAACAACATGGCCAGAACAATGCTTATTGATAAGGACCTACCAGAGAAATTTTGGAAGGAAGCAATTTTGACATCGGTCTATGTTTCAAACAGGTCCCTGTTATGTCTGAAACAAGAGAAGACTCCGTATGAAATGTGGTACAGAAAGAATCCAACATTGAAATACTTTCAAATCTTTGGAAGTAAGTGTTTCATTCTCAATAAAGAACATCATAGGAAGTTTGAGGCATGAGGAGATGAAGGGATATTCCTTGGATATTCAGGGAAAAGCAAAGCATATAAATGCTTCAACAAGAGGCTGAGAAAAATTGTCAAGAGCAATGATGTCACTATAGTCGAAAATGAACAGACTGCTCAATGACCCAGTGAACATGTTCTGGATGAAAGTGATGATGAGGTAAGCAACACAGGGGGAGTAGAAGTGGCAGAGGCTGACTCAGAAGAAGATACTGATGATGAACAAGAAAGTGTCAAGTCTGTATCTACAAGGAAGCCAAAGAGTCGAGCTGAAATTGATAGGCAAAATATCATTGGTGATCAGACAACTCCAGTTCAGACTCGAAGAATGAAATAATTACAGCAAACATCGTTTTTATCTCAGGTGGAGCCAAAATGATTTTCCGATGCGGCTGAAGATGAAAACTGGGTTCAGGCTATGAATGTAGAGCTTGATCAAATTGAGAAGAACCAGACATGGGATATTGTTTCGAGGCCAGTAGACAAGAATGTCATTGGGACCAAATGGGTCTATCGCAATAAGATGAATGAAGATGGCACAGTGATTCGGAACAAAGCATGTCTAGTGTGCAAGGGGTACTCCCAGATCGAAGGAATAGATGTTGATGAGACATTTGCACCAGTTGCAAGGCTGGAGACAATAAGATTATTCCTAGCCATCACAGTGCAAAGGAAGTTCAAAGTGTTCCAGATGGATGTAAAATCTACATTCTTGAATGGTGTTCTAGAAGATGAGGTGTATATTGAGCAGCCAGATGGTTTTCTCATTCATGAGGATGAGAACAAAGTTTTCAGGCTGAAGAAGGCATTGTATGGGCTGAAACAAGCACCAAGGGCATGGTACTCAAGGCTTGATCAGTACTTGAAGAAGCTTGGTTTCCAGCGTGGAGGAGTTGATTACAATCTTTATTTCAGCAATGACAGTAATCAAAGGATGATGGTTCTAGTGTATGTCGATGACATAATCTTTGGTGGATCAGATGAAGCTCAGTGCAGACAGTTTTCCGAATTCATGAAAAATGAGTTTGAAATGTCAATGATTGGAGAGATAACGTTTTTCCTTGGTCTACAGGTGACACAAGGAAGGAATGGAACTTTTATTTCTCAATCCAAATATGCCAAGGAGGTCTTAAGAAGGTTTGGAATGGATAATTCGAAGGAGATGAAGACTCCGGTTGCCACCCGGATGAAATTATCAAAAGATGAGGATGGCAAGGCAGTTAATATCACAGAATACAGGCAAATCATTGGAAGTCTGTTGTACTTAACCGCAACAAGGCCTGATATTGTTTTCGCCACATGACAAGAAGCGATATATCAGAGTAATCCCAAGGAAAGTCACATGCTCGCAGTGAAAAGAATACTTCAGTATATCAAGGGAATGGTGGACTTCAGCTTGACATACAACGAAAAATCTCAGACAGAGTTATTGGGATATACTGATGCAGACTGGTCCGGTTCAGCAGATGATAGAAAATCAACGTCAGGTGGTGCATTCTATCTTGGTGGATTGTGTATTTCTTGGCTAAGCAAGAAACAAGATTGCATTTCATTGAGCACCGCAGAAGCTGAGTATATTGTGGCCACTCAAGCATGCACACAATTATTGTGGATAAAGCAGCAGCTTGAAGATATGGGAGTTGAAGTGAAGTCTCCGATCGGAATCCAGTGTGACAACTCAACTGCTATAAATCTTAGCAAAAATCCCGTCCATCATTCAAGGACAAAGCACATTGAGATTAAGTATCATTTTATCAAGGAGAAGGTTGAGCAGGGAATCGTGAAGTTGGAGTATGTGCCTATAGAGCTACAGGTTGTAGACAATCTGACAAAGGCCTTACCCAAGGAAGCTTTTGAGAGGCATCGATTGGCTCTGGGAGTTCAATCGATTCCCCGCACTTGAAATAGTGTGGATGTGGGACCCCCCTCTCCCCGAGGTATGACGTGTTTTCCCTAATGTGATGATATGTGTTCTCTACTATGTTACAGACTACAAAGGAGTGACCTTTGGGTTCGTTGACAAAGGGGGAGAAAAGTGTTTGTTAAAGGGGGAGAAAATAGTGATTGTTGGAGCCAGTGCAGAGATTTGATAAATCATAATTGATATGGGGAGAAGCTGAAAGGTGGAGCAGCCAGAAAGGGGGAGTAATGAGCAAGGGAGAGATTTTTAAATCTGACGATACTAGAAGTGATCGATCAAAGCATAGATATCACGATAGCTGAGGATCGTGATAAAAGTAGAAGAGTGATGTTGGAATGGTGTGAGATGGTGTGCAGCTATCACCAATTGGTATCAGTGTGGTTCAACAATTGGTATCAATTTATGAATTGATATCAGGTTGGAATCGACAATTGGTGTTTGACATAAAGTGATTCATTGATAAACTTTTCATACTAATCTTGTTTCTCACGCCGAGCATTGCTCATGTGGGCTTAGAGTACGTGTTAAGTGAATCCTTGAACGCTATCAGAATAGAAAGAGGCGAATGGTGGTAGCGGCTGGAAGAAGACTCAGTGAGGTATCAAAGTGCAAAAAATCTTTCTGAGCAGAGTTGTGAAGAGTTGTCAACAAACCCAAAGGGGGAGATTGTTGGGCAAAAATCCCTCAAGGTAACATTGAAGTATTTTTGGGTTGATTGTGTTTGTTGAAAAAGCTAGTTTTCATGGATATTTGTCGAGTTCCCGAGAAGTTGTTGACAATCCTTGTTGACAAAGAATGATGACAAAGGAATGGATGATCTGGAGGCAGTACAAAAAGAGCAGTACAAGGTGGCGCCGTTTCCCAGTGTTTGACAAATTTTTGGGGTCCAAAATTTGGAGTTTGGTGAGCATCGCGAAAATTGGATTTCCATGAAGAGAATAATTTAATATGGCAAAGGCATGAATTTTGCGAAGATAGGAGTCATGGTTTAGAAATCGCAAAGACCAGAAGAATGGAGGCGATGAGTCTTCGCGATTACATCAAGCTTCGTGAATGGCAGAGGCTGAAGCGCATCGTGGCGGTGAAGGGCTTTGCGCAGGAGCTTTGCGGCAAAGGCGCGAAGGTAAGTTGATGGTGATTCTTCATGACTACGTCAAGCTCCACGAACGGAAAATTGCCGTGGTGCTTCGCGATTTGGACAGAATTCCTGCTGAAACTTTGGAGCTTCTCAATTGGAAATGACGTGGCGTTGACTTCACGCGGAAAGGTCGAGGGTTAGTGGAATCGCCTATAAATAGAGGCCGACCCCCTCGAGAGAAGTAGAGAGAATGTTCAGATAAAATCCATTGATCTCGGTTCGCAGAGGTGGTTCGCGAAGGCAGTGTGCTTCGCGAAAGGGGAGCTTCGCGGCGGCTATTCTAGCTCCGCGAAAGGCATGTGCCCCGCGTTGGCTCAGTGAGCTTCACAGAGAGGCAGGAGCTCCGCGATGGCCTAAGCATTGCGAAGGTCTGTGCATCACGAGAGTGCTTTGCGATAGAGCTTCGCGAAAAGGCTGGAGCTTCGCGAAGGCTTGTTTGAGCTTCACGAAATTGGGAGCCTAGCGAAGTATGGTGCTTTGCGAAGGTCTTTCCAAAGGTAGTTTGCCCAGTGGATAGTGGCAAAGGGGTATTCATCTACGGGTGAAAGTTGAACTTCAACAGAGCATCTACATACAGAGAAAGATGCATTTCTTAATGGAAATGAAAAGACCTACCAGTCTATAAACTTTGAGTGAATCCCTTCATAGAGTAGTGAGCTTAGGAAGAGGATGAAGGTGATCCTCTCCACCGGCAGTGAGCCAGAGAGAGAGAGAAACAGGGAGTGACCCTTGGGAAAGCAGTGAGCTGACCCTAAACCTTGTATAGGCAGTGAGCCTGGGCATATAAGTGATCTAGCCCGAAGATTGTAATCCACAGCTAGTGAAGTTTAGTGTACTTGGTACGACCGGAAACCTATCGGCGTATGCTCCTTAGACGTAGCCCTTAGCGGTGAACCAAGTAAAATTTCTGTGTCCTATGCTTGCTTTACTTTCTGTTTATTTTGTGCAGCAAGAAAGAGAGAGAAGAGTGTTTTTCTTAACAGCGAAACAAGATCAAAACGGGCTTTAATTTTTAATTAGTCATACCCTGATTCACCCCCCTCTCAGGGTATTCAGCCTAGTGGACTTAACATTCATACACGTATAGAGAGTATCAGACCTAAGGTAAGGGTTAATTCCTCAACCTCATTATTATCCAAGATTATTTATGTGTAAGTATTTATTGGGAAATATTTATCATCCATGTCCATGATTCATAAAAATGTTTTCAAAAGGAATCATTTAATTTTTTATGGATGGTTATATTTAACTAGATAATCATTTTAAATGTTTTAATGATTTATTTTTCTAAATCTATTTAATTAATGCCCATATTTTCAAAATGATTTTTAGGTTTTATCTATATGGACTTGATTGTTTTAAAATGTTAATTCCTTTAAAAAGAATTAAAGTGGTATGAAACAATTTGATTTAAAAATATATTTTAAATGAATTTATTTATAAATTATTTGACTTTTAAATGATTTTAGGGAAAAGGGATATTTTTCTCAAAGAGTTTTACCGATCATTTTCAACTATGTCAACATCCTTTACTAAATATTATTCTTGATTGAGGCTGATTTATTATAATATAATCTTCAATATAGTATTGAATGAGTTATGATATGTTTGACTATGGATGTGTTATTTTTTTACCATTCATGATTTATGGTCAAAGTATTTACATTTTGAATACTAGTTTTAATACGAATGTTTATGTTATGTTCCACTCTTTTTATATGAGGAATGTATTGGACTTTGTAAGTGATGGGCGGGGCCCACTATATCCCCTCGAAACATCGATATGTTTCACGTGACAAACTAGTGTCTTGGCATAAGGCCTTGACCAAATTTATATTTACGGTCTTGGTACGAGGCCTTGACTTTGTGGTTAAGATTCCAGGCATTATGCATTCCATCATTATGAGATTAGTTATTGGTTTTACGTTTGATTATTATACTATTAGAATATACATGGTAATAAGTAAATGGAATTATTTGATTTTTATTTTCCATACTATGCTGAAGTTTAAGTTTCAAGGCCTTGTGATTAAATTTTACAACTTTCAATAAAAGTTTATGATTATTTATGATAGCTTCCACTATATTGTTTATCCTTACTGAGAATCTGATATCAGCCATTTCTTATATTTTATTTTCATAGGATGACAAAAAGTGTATTATGAATTATATGTAGGTTTAATCTAGAAGAATAATTGCATTCTCAAAATATTATCTATGTAGTATTTTATGTTTGAAATTATAATGTGAAGTTGATGTATATAATCTATTTTCTAAGACTGCTAAACTGATCGGTCCTTCAGGACTTGATTCCTTGTAATCATTTCAATGTATTAATATAATTCACTTACTCTCGGTAACTGTGGTCGGGGCATTATAGTTGGTATCAGAGGAAATTTAGAAACAACATTGGAAATATATTTAGAAAACTAATCTTAAGGATGAAAAACCTAAGATATAATTTGAGTGTAAGTATTGAATAAAATACTAGAATTTTAAAATAGAGATTATGTGGGTATTCCTAGAAAATAAATCTCTGTCTAGATACTACAAGTGGAAATAGTTCTGGGAAAGATGTACCTAGGGGGAAACTATGACAAGGTGTTCTGATCTTGACTCGGGGTAACCTGGTACACGACAACAGGCCTTACTGCACATGTAATTTTACACTACTGGGGGATATGATTAGGATAATTCATATTTTCTTTACGAACCATTATGAAGGATTTATGAGTAAATATGTACCCAAAGGAACCATATTTATTATTATGAGATTATATATTCATAAATTTTCATATTATGTTAAGTATTTCACTATTTTAGAATCATTAATTATGATTAATAACCTAATATTGTGAATGAAATTGTTTAGAAATGGTGTCTAGTAGAAGGAATGAGATCCCAACCAATGCACATGATCCAAAGAGTAATATGGATCCTGTATTTCATGGTCTTAAGCTAATATTTCAAAGGGAAATAATCTCCCACGTATTCTCATCATAAGAGGAAATATTATCATGTGTTAATAATATAAGTAAAGAATTATCTGAGTCATATATCTTTTAAGGGAATCCATAGAAGAAGAGGATGTCAAATAAAAAGATGGATAAAGGGAAGAAGGGAAAGATTGATTTTTTCACATGTGATAACTATGGGAAGAATCACCCTGGGAAGTGCTTGAAAAGAAATGGTTCTTTGTTATAAGTGTAGAGGAAAGGTTCATCAGTAAAAATAATGCAAAGGAAAGAAATAAAAGACTAATATTCAGTTATTGAATAGTAGTGAAATAGAGAATTAGGCAAGTAAATGTCTTAAGCGTCAAATAAATATAACATAAAAAAATCAAAGGGATAAAGGAAAAAAATAAGATTTTAATATAGTTGATGTTGAATAATTAATGTATTTGTGTTTCTAGATTGAGGAATTATGTCATTTGAGTGTTGTATCAATAATGTACTGGTTATATGAATTATGTAAATAAATAAAGATTGTATTGCATTACTATTTCATTGAGGATTTGGGATTTTATGGTACTAAGAAATGTGACTCAATAAGAAGATAATTTTTTTGTGGAAAACATGGTTGAGGGAAGGACAAACCTTAATATTGTCCTCATACTGAGGTAGTGATTTTTGAATAAGAGATGGTCGATTTGGGTAAATTATATTGGATATTCTTGACTACCTTGGAACTGATTAATGGTTTGTTTATTCCATCATTGTTGGAGTATGAATTTTTTTTGATTTAAGGAGTATATATAGTATTCTATATGGAATTAGGGAGAATGAATGTATTGAATAAGGTTTTATAATTATTTAGGGAGTTACCATGTTTTAATAGAATACTTGATGAAGTTATTCACATGTTATTATGTGGAAAAAAGAGATCTTCATTATGTGACCTTCCTTATACATTTTTGGACTGTGAGTTTGGATGGAAGTATTTTGGATAATCTTAAAGGTTAGAATGGATTAAGTCATACTTTGGATACTATTGTTTAAGGATAAAATATTTCTTAAGATTATTTTTATAATGTTATAATTTTAATAAAAGGACAACCCGGAGGTCGGATGACAACCCGTCTCGTCCGACAAAGCCATGAGACTTAAACCCACAACCGAAGGGTGGAAAGGGTGCATCACCTACCAATGGTCTACAAAATGTACTAGTTTGTATAACATAATTTGTTTTGTTTAAAAAGTCTGACATATGAATTATAAATTGTTATTTTGAAACCCTATATGATTAGGATAAATAGAATATTTTTGAGCTTTATTATCTATTGAAGATAAATATGAGCTTGTGTTTGGAATTAGATAAGTAAGTATCATTACTTAGATTATTATTCTATAAAGTAAAATTAATTATTAACCTCTTTTATAAAGGGTCTTGAAACCAAAAATGTTATCCTAGTACTTTTTCTGATGAATCAAATGGTCCATTAGATCACCCGGGACTTCTAGCATTTTGATTGCTCACTTTCCCCAAATCATGTTCTTTATGAGAACATGACAGTTAGATTTTTCTTCCATATCCAAGTTTTCCAACATGGAACCCATGTATGTTTTCTCTTTGGTAACTTTCGTACTTTTATTTCTTTATTTTATTATATTAAACCATTTATTAACTCTATTTTGATATAGGTTGTCCAAAATGTTTTTTAGTATCAAACATTATTTTACAAATTCCAATTTTAAATTGTGAGGATGAAATTTATTGAAGTATGTGATAATGTAACAACCCAAGATTTCATAGTACATTAACTATTTAAATTAATTCATTATATTATATTGTACGCAACACCAACTTGGCTTGTGTTATATGCAAGATTGAGTTTCTGCGAAACAACACATTAGTATTATAATTATTTAAACAATCTATTTATTTATCAATTAAATATTGTAATATGAATAGTAAAAAATAAATTTTAAATGTTATTTATAATTTTTACACATAAATAAAACATATTTATAATGAAATGTATAAGTTTTGTAACATAGTTATATATTTAGAAAATCTATTTTCTTAAAAGAACTACTTTTTATGTCCTTTTGTGAACAATAATAAAATTAATTTTAGGCACTCATAAAAATTGAATTTGGTAAAATAGACTTCATTTTTGAATTTTTAATATCAAAATTAACTTAGGTTGATTTTTTGGTGTTTTTCTAAAAACATTCAATTTTTGATGAATAGCGAAAAACATTACATAGTATATAAAAACTGAATTTTTTATTTAAATAATTATATTTAATTTAGATTTATTTTAAATTCAAAATAGACACATAATACATATATTAGTATAATTTATTTCATTGGATTCATTTTATAATAATATTAGATATATAAAACATTATTGAACTTTTAATTTCTTTTACCCACCTTCTAGGTACATTTGAAAATTTATATAAAACATAATTTCACCGCTTCTATAAATTTAATTTAAAAAATCTGATAGACACAGTTGTAATAAATAAGTAAAATGTGTTTCAATAGGTTGAAAATAATTTTTTGTGAATAATATCTTTTGAATTTTATTTACCACTTTTAAAAATAAATAGGGTAATTAAAGGTCAAAATAATATTATAATAATATAAAATTTCCCCAAAACATGTCCTAATTATATTGGATAAGTTTTGTTCGACCAAAGCAACCATAGGAAAAAAATAATATCCTTTTGTGATTCACTTGGGTTAGATTATGACATTTATTATATTTTATTTTAAGAGTTAAAATTGTTAAACTCAAATTTTAATAACTAAATCATTTTTAATATACAGTTATACATAAGATAAATTCGACTATAAAATTCATTAGAAATATAAATATATTTCCTACATCATGGTATTTTATTTATAATTTTTAGACATTAAATAATTAAATTTATTTATGACACAACGATGATGCAATAATTACCTTATTAATGAAAGATTAAAATAAATGATATTATAAATATTAAAATAAATTTAAATTGAAACATTTGTTGCCATACACTAATTTTATAGGTGAATATGACAAGTTAGGGTTGATTGGATGTATTTTTTCAAAGGAATCATGTTTTTATGACTTTAACAAAAAACAATTACTAAATAGTGTCAAAATTGACATAAATGAGTTTTAAAAAATACTATTTTATTAAGTAATATATAAATCCTAAAAATCTAATATATATCCAACTGACTTAGATAATGTTAAAAATATAATTTATGATCCACTTGGTATTCCATTTTTATTCTATAGTAACTAAATTAATCCTATGGTATAATAATACAAGAAGACATGGTAAGAGTTAAACTTTTTAACTAAGGGTTAATCCCAAAAGATAAGTATAATTTGATGACCAAAACATTTATAAAACCTATTGGTTGAGAGTATTTAGACCCATAATAATATTATACTCTTAATAAATTAATTTTGAGCTATTATAAATAGAAAATTATTTTATAATAAATTAATATTTCAGGCTTTTCCTAAAGTGCCCCTCACCTCTCTTATAAAAGGGCGCTTCCCCTTATCTTAAATTCACAGATAACAAGAACTTAGGCTCAGACAAACCCAGAACATATCTCTTACCAACCTCCCTAAATTAATCCTAGAGTAATCAATTTGGGCATAAATTCAACTTAAGGAGTCCTTTTGAGCAAATCAAAAGGAGACACCCGAAAAAAGGTAATCGTCTTATCCCTTCTTTCAAAGTTCATTTCTTCTTCTAATTCCTCTTAATAAGTTGTTACCATACTAAAATAATAAATCTAGAATATAATATATTATGATATTTTTTTAAGATTATGGTACAACCGTATTCCTCTTTTACCCATCCTATGAAAAACAATACCACCATGCATGCGTACGTACAAATTACCGTCTCCATGCCATGGTGTAAATTGTTTTTCATGTACACTTTATTTCTATGGGTATAAAGATGAATATAATGGATTTAAATAATAAATATAACATGATATTTTTCTTAAAATTTAATATTCCTTCCAATTCCATACCATTTAACCATTAAGTAAATGATATCGTCGCTCGTGCGTACGTACGACTTACTGTCTCCACGACGCGATGAGACTCATCTTACGTGTTCACCATAGAAGAATGATTATAAGAATAAATAGTATTAATAATCATAAAATATATTAAATAATAATGCTACTTGGATAATATACATATATACATTTATATACATATATATCATTCACTCACTTCCATACGATACAAAAATGGAAACAACATTCATGCGTACGTACGACCTACAATCTTCATGAAAGGTGTATTCCATTTCATATATCTATTTATTATATATATTTATATTTATTATATATAAATAATATTATACATTGTGGAATTAATTAAATCATGATTTAAGTAATATGATTATTAATAACAAGTTAAAACACATACAATAAACAAAGCGATTATTACCTGAAATGTTACATCAACTTGGAATTATTAATAAACAAGTAATATAAAGTCATAAAAGAATCATATATGTTTTCATAAATATTATTATGATTTTGATATAAGTTAATAATATGTTTGAACACATTATAAAGGTGTTACAGACATGTATGGAGAGTATCGAACCTAAGGTACGGTTTAATTCCTCAATCTCATTATTATCCGAGATTGTTTATGTGTAAGTATTTATTGGGAAATATTTATCATCCATGTACATGATTCATAAAAATGTTTTCAAAAGGAATAATTTAAGGTTTTATGTAAGGGTATATTTAACTAGATCATAATTTTAAATGTTTTAAAGTTTTATTTTTATAAATATATTTACTTAATGCCATGTTTTCAAAATGTTTTTTAGGATTTATATATATGAACATGATTATTTTAAAATGTTAATTCCTTTAAAAAGTTTCAAAGTGGTATGGGAAAATTTGATTAAAAAATATCTTTTAAATAAATTCCTTTAGAAATTGTGTGACTTTTAAATGATTTCCTGAAAAAGGGATATTTCTCTCAAAGATTTTTACTGATCATTTTCAAATATGTCAACATACTTTACTAGATATTATTCTTGATTGAGGTTGATTTATTATAATACAATCTTACATATTGTATTGAATAAGTTATGATATTTTTGACTGTGGATGTTCTATTTTTGAACCATTCATGATTTATGGTTAAAGTATTAACATTTCGTATGCTAGTTTTAATAAAAATGCTTAGGTTATGTTCCGATATTTTTGTACAAGGAATGAATTGGACTTAGTAAGTGACGGTCGGGGCCTGCTATAGCCCCTTGATGTATCAGTAGGGTTCATGAGAAAAACTAGTGTCTTGGGAAAAGGCCTTGACAATATTTATATTTAGGTTCTTGGTACATGGCCATGATTTTGTGGTTAAGATATCCGACATTACGCATTACATCATTATGAGATTAGTTATTGATGTTACATGTGATTATTCGAATAGTAGAATATCCATGTGAATAAGTAAATGGCATTATTTGATTTATCTTTTCCATATTATTCTGAAGTTTATTTTAAAGAGATTTCATTTCAATTTTATACCTTTCCATAAAAGTTTTTGATAATTTATGTTAGATTCCGCTATATTGTTTATCCTTACTAAGAATCTGAGCTCACCCCTTTCTTATATTTTATTTTCCTAGGATGCCGAGAAGTGTATTATGATTTTTATGCATGTTTAAGCTAGGAAAATAATGTCATTCTCATAAGATTATCTATATTGTATTTTATGTTTGAAATTGTAAAGTGCAGATCATGTATGAAATCTATTTTCCAAGATTACTAAACTGATCGGTCATTAGAGATTTGATTCCTTGTAATCATGCCAAAGTATTAAAATAATGCACCGAATCTGGGTAAATGGGGCCGAGGCATTCCACTATTCCTTGAAAATTGGGCTATTGAGCCGACAAAGATCTTCTAATCTGAGTTATGATGGACGAGGTACTTTTTGGGTGTGATTTTTTTGATGCTGATGATCTTCTTGATAGAATGAGGTTTTGGGTGGTAATTTAGAGGTGAAACTTGAGGGTTCAACTAAGATTCATTTTAGTTTGGGTATGACTTATAATTTATGATAAGGACACTTTACAATATATATATATATATGACTATCTTTGTATGCCATATATATAAATGGGGGAACATGGTATACCAATCATGGACGAAGCATGTGATATCATCATTGTGGCTATTTACCACAAGGGAAACATGTTGTTTATATGACGTTCATGTGATGTTTTATTTATATTTATATTTAAAACACATAATTTATCATATATTTATGATATTCACATGTGGGTGATGGCCTAATGAGATTATTCTCACACCATACATGGGACCTTTGGGATGCATGTAAAATTTATGCTTTTGCAATTAGGTAGGGGTCTAGAATCAGGAATTGGACCTTGGTGATTTTTTCATACTGCTTAGCATGAGATGGATGGAAAGGGACCTCAGAGGTTCTTGCATCACCCAGAGTTTAATTATTCATTTCATTTCTATTAATTATAATTATTATATATATATTGGTGGTCTACCATGAGAGACCTTTATTCTTATTGTTATGTATTACTTAATATGATTTGGAATGTCTATTTTAGTAGCTACTAATGGTATGTTTGAGCTTATTGACTAACTGTCTGAATGGAATAAAGGCCATATATTTTTATTCATTTTTGATAATCCCCCTTTTAGTGGTTATGGGGGAACCCTAAAGAGGCAAAAAACATGTCCCGAAGGTCTAGATAAATTCATCCTAGACTATAAATACATGGAATTTTCCCTCCCTAATGTCAATGTCATGATTTTATCTCTCCACATTCACATGACTATTCGGCTAGATATCCTATGGAGAGATGAATAGACTTGGTACCAATGGAAATTTCCATACCCTCCCATTCATCCAAATCTGATTAGATCTGCATTGGTGAATGCGCCTGCTCTGAATCATCATCTGGAGCATGTTCCTTATAGAGTATGTCTCGCTTCTTTGACATATCATATGACCTGAAGACCTTGAGATGGCTTGAAGGACTTACCAACTATGAGGATGAACACCCCAAATTACCACCCCGACATGAACACTAAAAAAATGCATCTTGAAACCATGAACCACTTCAAAAAAAACCATCAAATATCCAACATTCCTTAAAAATTAAATAGAAAGAAAACCAATATAGGAAAAACCATATAAAAAAAACCCTCAAGAGGGAGAGGAAAATGGCCCCATAAAAGCTAGAAGCACATCACATAGCAATAAGAGAAACCGAAATCTACATTGAAGAGGAAACTCGAGAAAATAAAAAGTGAAACATAGAGGCAACTAGAGCAACTGAGACACACATAAAAGAGGCATTTAGAGAAAAATGAAGATAAATCACAAATCCAATAAGGTGTACCAACATGAAATTAACACCACAAAAACTGACCCACTGATAGGGAGAGGAAAAATACACTGGAACAATGAGAAATGCATCATAGAGGCAACTGGAGCAACTAAAACATGCATCATAGAGGTGACCGAAGCAGCTAAAAAGAACATCACAAAGGAACATAGAGAAACTAGAGATGCACATCATAGAGGCATATGGAGTAGCATAAGGGAACATCACATGGATGAGAACTTCTACTATAAACTCCAAACCCACACTGATGCCATAGAAGTTGAAAATACACCAATAGATCAGGACAGAAGCAAACATAAGATTCTTAGAAGACATGAACTTCCTCATTTGTTTCAGTGGGATCAAAAAATATGCAAGAAAATAGAAATCATTAACTCAATGAACTTAGATACTAGCTCGAACCCATCACCTCCTTCACTTTAGACTAAATCCAAAGCTGACATTGACCGAACTGCCAACATCGTAAGAACATAAAGATCAAAGAAGGATCAACAACACTGCACAAAGCTAAAAATTACTAGAACTGATCCCTCACTGCCACAATTGAATCTGAAAGCCATATGAAAATATGGATATGCAACAATGATTTAAAAATTACCAGATCTGAATCCTCACTACTGTGTATGAAACCAAGCTATATGGGGAGGCGTGCCTAAGGCCAAGTGGTACTCCAACCCTGAGCATTATTCTAGTGGAAATATGGGTCGGGGAACTACATCACATGTATAAAGGTAACCCAGTGAAAATTGTTTAAAAGTAAATAATTTTTTACCTTTACATAGACCAGAAAAATAAAATTAATCCATTAGTTAACTTTACACAACCAAACTGTATAGTGGCAACACTCTCCATTTTCAACAATACCAAGACTACCTCCATTATGTGTTAGAGTTAACCTATATTTTTTACATGTGTTAATGCTTAATGTGATGGACTGTAATAGTTAACACCATAACATTGGAATGTCACATAGTGATGCCAAAATGATCACTACTTATGAACCATGACATAGTTACATCCAGTTTGGTTCTATGAGGTAACTCCATGGTGTGGTGAAGACTTGGCTTCAATGTGGTAATAGATAAAACCATGCTCCATTTTTATAATGTTCTTTATTTCTTGCGCAATTTAATAAATATAAACACATGGGATAATTTGATACAACTTAATGGATTTTTTAGAGTTTAATAACTAATATTAGATATAGTGAAAGAGAATAAACCCCTTATCCAAGGATCTTCATGTAAGAAATATTAAAATGACATAAAAACCAAAAATTGAGAATGAATTAAATCAGCATACCATACACCAATGATGCATATGTAAACTATTTTATCTTTGTTTGAAAATATTAATTAAGGTCACATGTATATCAGTCGAAATATGTCCCACCTCTAGTGACATCCATGGGTTGTACCAAAATCGTTGGTTTTATGAATGAGACTCTCCTTCACCCACATTGTGCTAGCACCTCAATGTGATAAGGATGATGAAGAAGAGAAATCTTTCATTTTTGATAGTATTAAACAAGAATAAATAATCATACCTCCACTACCATTCATATGATAATGAATTTATATATCCATGAGTACTATCCTCAGGGCTAATTCATTTACTCATGTGGTAAAGAATGAGTAAATTCCATAACTAGTTCATGTGTAACATATAAAAATTAAACCCCACCCATATGTTTCATCTCATGAAAAAACCCATTAAATGATATACATGTGGATGATTAATCTTCCCTAACTATTGAAGATAGTGGCATGCATATTCAATGAACTTGATATATCAATGATTCATAAGTAGGATTTTGATTTAGGTCATATCTCATTTAGAATCCTCCACTACCTCATAAAACAGAGGACAAGGTTATGTACACCAGAGTTCCCCCCTTTGATCATGTATTCCTTTGATAAAAAGGATTAAAACTCCATTGAAAGGACTTCCATGATAATTCTTCTCTACCAATAGGACTTTTAGGGAATTAACGACTGTCTATTACCTTGATAAAGAGGGTTATTATCATTAGGTGATTGATAAAACATCCCATGGAACATGATGCTCATCTTAGCTAACCCCAGCTGGCTTCCAAATATTTTAACCATCCGGTCAAGCTTATTCTTCCTATATAATGAGAATGTAATCAATATATGGGGATTATACTAGATGTAATCCCCAATAATATCCTTGTTTATGACATCATCCATAGTTTACTCAATAATCCACATAAATACTTACATGTCTCTAATATAGTGAAATACTAAACCCATCATTATTATGACATATTACCCATGAGTATAATAAAACCCTATAATTTCTAGTTACTAACTTATAAGATGAATCTAAATGGCCACCCACATGTAAGTCCCACACAAATAATTTCTAAAAACATTTCACCTAGAAGTCCTAGTTTTATGAATTTAAACTACATAACATATAGACAATTATACATGGAATTAAACTAATTGGAATTGGTCTTTGACAGACACCTTAAAATTAATTTCCCTCAATCATGATTGGATGAATTTAAAGGGAACTACATTGGTCCCTGTCAGATGACTTTAAACGGTATGACATGTCCTATTAAGTTTAACTGAACTATTTTGGTTTTTATTTTCTTCACATGGATGCATATGAAGGCATTTTCATAGGCTCGACCCTAAATCCATAACACCTATTATCCCACTTTATGGTGATAAATACTAGAGTTCACAGTTTTACAACTTTAAATCATAGTAGAAAAAGATATATGAACAATCACTAATACATCGCATCAATGCATGGTTTTAATTGGTCACTCATACAAAGGTAACCAATATAAGTCTTCGTATTGGGAAGGATTTCATGAACATGAATTAAATATATAAGAGAGTGCCAGACTAGAAAATAATACCTATTAAGGGATGCATGATCCTCCAATACTCTGAACAAATCCAAAACCAAAAGTGTCATTGGTATGTCTCGGTAACCACCTCCCTTTGGAAAGTATGTCTTCACTAACTAAAAATGTCCCAGGAGTGGGGGCATGTTGGAAGTTGTAACATCCCAGGTAAATAAAGAATATGAAATTTTCATATTTATTAATATTTTTGAATAAAATATTAATATTACTTTAAAGGGGATGCTATGTTTGATGGCATACCCAATACGCAACAACGAGATTCTTTGAAATCTTACATTGCACACTAATAATATAATAATATTATTTTAAATGGTAGTTAATGCCTGTCTGTTTTAACGATGGGAATTAAAAGAACTAACAACAAAATGATTATATATGTTTGTTAAATATGTTAACAATTACCCAATAAATGATAGAGGCTTAAAATTCGAATGAATCCAATTTTAAGCATAAATATTCTAATATTATTTAAAATGTCGATTAACTACCTTTTGATGGAAAACCATTTTTAAATCTACTTTTTTCCACTTTTATATGTTATATTTGAAAAAATAAAATCCTTCTTTAGAATCAAGACCTCAAAATTTACTTTCTGTAAATTTTTGGTATTTTTCCGATAAAGTTCATTTTTTAATGAATAGCGAAAAATGTTGTATTTTAATT
Organism: Viscum album; assembly: GCA_963277665.1. Taxonomy (NCBI): domain Eukaryota; kingdom Viridiplantae; phylum Streptophyta; class Magnoliopsida; order Santalales; family Viscaceae; genus Viscum; species Viscum album. Next base: position 373,443 of record CAUJRU010000161.1, read on the forward strand.
CAAAGCCTCCTTTTTAATCTAATTTCTTTCTATGGTTATATTATCTTTTTAATTGGTTTTAAAGTGTAATTAGAATATATTTTTACCATTTAATCCAATAGTGGTCGTTAGAATTAATTTCACTTTGAAAATGGACATCATTATTGAATTGGGAATATCAAATATATCTTAGAGTGAATTTTTGGTATTTTTCTGATAATGTTCATTTTTAATGAATAGTAAAAAATACAGCATTTTAATTCAAAATTTCCTTTTCATCCAATTTATTTATATAGTTAGATTTTCATTTTAATTGGTTTTAAGGTGTAATTTAATTTTTTTTATAATTTAATACAATGTTGGTCATTGGATGAAATTTTAATTTTTAATTAGATGTAAAAATAAATCAATATTTTGATAGATTTTACATTTTAAAAACCCATCTTTGGTTTTGACAACGAGAATTATTTCTAAATTAATTACTGCAATTTATGTGTTTGGAATTTGGTAAAATGGATTCCATATTTGGAATCAGAAGGTCCAAATTATGTAATTAAGACTCTTTTGTTTTTGGTCATTTTGAATAGTAACGACGACAATTATATTTAATTATCATGATTAATTAGTAATCGGGTAGTTAAGGGTAATAAAATAATATCATATTAATATAAAATGACCCCAACATGTGTCCAAATCTTCTTTTTTGAGTCATATTCGACCATGGTAAGCTTTATACCAAACATGAGGGCCCATGGAGACACATGGGTGTGATAGTGACATTTATGACAATATTTTTTTAAAAAAGGAGAGAAATAAAACAAAGGTTTATATATCCTAAGTAAAACAATTTTAATTTTGTTTACATAAATGATCTCTTAGGCTATAAATAGTCATTGTAAATCTAAAATGATTTCCTACATCATGGTATTTTTTTTTATAATTTTTAGACATTAAATAAATAAATTTATTTATGACACCATGATGATGCAGTGATTACCTCATTAATGAATGATTTAAATAAAATGAAATGATAAGGTAACATCTAAGAATTAAACTTGTCTAAAACCTATTTTATGGGTGTATTTAGAACCCTTATCTACTTATCCTAAAAATATATCACTTTGGGACCATTAAAATCTGAAAATCACTTTATAATAAAGTAACATTTCAAGACTTTCCAAAAGTGACCCTCCTCCCTCTTATAAAAGGCCCGCACCTATACCCCCTTACCCACACCTCTCAAGACCTTGTCTCATCCAAAATATGCTCATATTATCTCTAAACATCACTCTCTCACTCCTATAAGACTCACTTTGGGTAGAAGTATTTCCATGGAATCCTTTGGCTCAAATAAAAAAGAGTTACCCGATTTAGAGGTAATGTCTTCTCTCGAGTTTCTTTCTTTTATTTTCCTTCTTCACTCACCACTATCTTCTTATTATTTGATCCCATAAAAACACAAGTATCCTCAATATACTAGGATGTTGTTATGATAAGGATTATACCTACACTTACACACACCACCGTCTAATGGTTAAATACAATACTATTTCTTTGGGTGGCGAATTACTGCCTCACGAAACGATGATTGTTCAATATTCTTTTAACACCTATCATGGTGGCCATTATGATGGAAAAATATTTTTATATGATATATATTATATTTATTTCCTCTCTATGATTCTGTATTTTATATTTAAAACACACCTTTATGCTTTGCATGTTGTGTAAATGCGATAATTTCATATGAGGAAGTGTGGACAACCACCCCCTCAAGTGATGTGACTCGTTCATGCCAAACATGGAATTAATAAAGAATGTAGTTAATGAACTTATGTTACCTATATAACATATATATTATACTATAATTATAATATATCTCTGTATCATTTAGTTTTAAAGTCCATTAATATGACAAAAAATGAAAGCAACGTTCATTCGTATGTACGACCTACCGTCTCCATGAACGGTACATTTCATTTCATATCTCCAAACCTTATGGAATATTATTAAATACATATATACTGGATATATATGATATTTAAATCATGAAAACCACTCTAGAGATGATGTACTTATAACTACATGGACAATTCTCTTCAAACAAGTTCATTTTTGAGTTATGTACCAAACATCGACAAAACATATGATACAAAATCACATAATTAACAAATTATTATAACATGATAATATGTGATATGAAATGAATAAAAAAATTTAAAGTAATTCCTTAAGAAATTATAAATTTACCATGGTTTATTATTCAGGAATATAAATAAATGAACAAGACAAGTTAGACTTGAGGTAAGGGGATTTTATATCTCAATTTTAATTCCGTGAGATTTCCACTGTTCACCAATTATTTGTTGCATGTGGTGTATTGTGTACTGATATTTCATATATATTATCATGATTCTATTTATATTCATGGTATTATGTGATTAATCTGGTGTTTATTATCTTTTGGTCATACAACTCAATTGATTACAATGAGGTAAGGGGTTTTTATCTCACTTTTTATTCCCGTGAGATTTGTGTTACATTTGCCACTATTTCCTTTGTGTGGTGTATGTACTATCCATGATTGTATTCTTTGTGTAATATAATATAATTTATACTTATTTACATCTTCATTGTATGACCCTTCTTTCATGGGGTGTACGTTTCAAAAGTTATCCAAATCAGTAAGGGAACCTTTCACCCTCCTCTTTTTAAAAGACTTTTTTATTAAGGTCTTTTAATTTACATCTTCTTATATTAGGATATGTTCTTATATATCCTTATTGCTATAAATTTATTGTCCAAGTGATGAGATACCCTTTTCATCTCTCATCAAATCATTTTATTAATTTTAAAGTGACGTCGTTAGGCTGTTTAATTTCTATAAGAGAACTTCTTAACCCAATTTCAATTATTTGGGTCAAAACTCTACTTCTTGATTATGTCATGCTATGAATATGTGTGGATGACATCTAATTTTTTTACACTTAATATCCACTTATATTTAGTGTATTTATATTTTTCACTCAAAATTATGTAATTTATTTATCCATAATCTAAGGATACCATCTTTTTACAGGACTTCCTCTCAATCTCCTTTCATTGAGGAATCTTTTTATTTTTACACGAATTTATTTTATATGGTGTATAAAACCCTTTTGTCTTTTAATTTAATTCCAAAGGAATATTTTTACATGAAGCGTTTTACTAAATGATGGAAGTAATGTTTTTGTCTTACGTATGCGGCGACAACGACTTCTCCGCTACCGTGACCATTTTTTGAGTTTCAGCTTCCTATACAAGCCATGTTTTTTTAAATGAAAAATAAATACCATGTTTTACTTTTATTTTATTTTGGTATTGAAAATGGTTCTGATAATGTTTTGATTATATCAATGTGTTGTATTGATATCTTGTGATTGAAATGTGGAAATGTTATGTTTCCTTTATGCATGTTTTATGTGATATGATTATGTTATGGTTCTTGGGAATTGTTTATGAAGTTGGGTGGTTTAGTGATAAACTAAGGGAGGGTGAACCCAAGATAGCTCTACAATTCATTGGGTAACACAAAGGTGTTAAACACTAAGGTTTCTCCGAATATATTTAGGTAATATACTATGATGGGTATTCCAAACATAACTATGAGGGTTACTCCCTACGTAATAATGTTATGAATGAATCAAGTTACCTTTATGTATTATTATTTCTATGAGTTATTCATAAATCTTATGATTTCATGAGGTATGTTAGTGTCCTTATGTTTTATGATTAAAGTATGATTTCATTGATTCTTATGTATACATGGACTAATGTTTTCTTCCTGTATTTTTATATACCTTACTGTGGTTTTTATGCTCATCCCAAGTTTTTTGAAATGTTTTCAAAAAGACTTAAAGATGAATAAGGTCAAGGATGGGATCATGGAAAGACATGATATCTAAAACATGGATCTAGACATGTTTCTTTTCCAAAGTTTTTATTTTATGAAAAAAATGGAAACTGAGTAGAAGTTTCTACTTTGTAATCTTTTAATATATAATAGTTATGTCCTAATTCTCTAAAACTCTAAACCTGAAAAGATCTTAAATGATTATTATTAATTTAATCCAAGACTAAGTAATTTTTTAAGGCCGGGTCCTTATAGTTGGTTTTAGAGGTTGGTTTAGACAACTTTAGGGATTAAGAGTTTTGGTTAGATACATGGTTAGTCCCTATGTCTATTATTTCGGTTATATACTTATTTTATAACTTTTTCAGATCAAGTAAAGTAAGTTACAAATGGAAGGAGGAGGATCTCAAACGACATTCCTATCTCTTCCTGAGGACATGCTTGCAATAATTATTGAAACGTCATTTTCAGATGATTGTGAAACTTTTTCTAGCATACAACTCACTTTCAAGCAATTGTTTGAGATATAAAACACCTCCACTATACCTCCTTATCATTGTGTATCATGGGTTGTATTTAGAGAAATCATATTTTCACAATATTCTCATATTTTCAAGAAAAAAATATATTATCAAGGCATTTTCAAATATTTTAACTTATCACAAGATTTTGAAGCATATTATGATTTTAAAAAAGGTTTAAAGAATGAGACCCTTGCACAACCTATTTATATTTTATTTTATAATATAGTCTCTCAACACCTACCTATGGTATTTTAAAAGGACCATTAATTGAAATTTTCAACTCAAATTTGGTCCGACTATTTTATAAAAATCATGTTTTATCAGATGTTTTGAAATTATATGTCATACATGATTATTTTCAAAAACTATTTTTCTGTGAACTCCCTTATGACCCATGTTGTACAAGGTGTATTTGGATGGAGTAAGAAAATGATTTTGAAGGAATATCTAAATCATTGTTTCAATGCATGGACCTTCTACCTACGTGAACAAGATGACGATGAAAACAAATGGACACCATGATGAAGGTATGATGTTATTCATTTTCGGGATAATTTTATTTTATCTTAAGGTGGTGAAATAAGACTTCAAGAATTAATATGTTGAGATCATAATGAGTTTGGATGAAAATGAGAGGTATAAAGAAACCATTGAGGTTAAAACATGTTAGGACTATTTTTGAGTTTTATAAAAAGGAAAACCTTTAGGATGAGTGACAACCCATCGCATCTGGTAAGGCCGTTGGAATCGAACCTACAACCGAAGGGCGACAAGGGTGCATCACCAACCAATAGTCTACTTGAATTCCCTGGTTAATATGACTTATTATTTTAGTAAAATGATTTTATGGAATAAGAATAAGTTGATTTTGGGAATTTATGTTTTATCAAATGGATATACTTAGTATAGGAAAATGATTTTGTGATTAAGTGATAAAGGTTGTTATGAAAGACGTTCTCTCTTTTGACGAAACACTATATCCCTAAGGAAGATAGAATACTATGGGATTTTAATTGTGGAATAGTGGTCGAAATTTTAGTTTGGAAGAATCTATGTTTTTATTGTGGACATATAATGATTTGATTTATTTATGAAAATGATTAACCTATCACGGAGAATATGTGATTCAGTTAATTACTTTTCAATATGAGACTTTGTGAGTAACTGATGTTATTTGGAGATAAATGTTAAGATTTATCTTGGAAGACTATCTAATTAAATCCTTATGATATTTGGGTTTCAATATTAGTTTGGATTAATTTTGATGAATTTTATGGACAATAGTTTATTGAATGGTCTTTGTTGAACTGTGGGTCTTGTTTGAAAAATTTTGGAGCTTAAGAGTAGTATTTATTTTTATAAAGGATTATCCTTTTGGGGATTATCTGATCTTGTACTAATAATTTTGGTTTTGGTTAAGGTATAAAGACATGGGAAATATTTAGTTCTATTTTTTGATTATGTGATTCTCTATAAGTTGATTATAGCGCTCTTAATGTGAACAAGTCATCCTAGATACTCATCTTTTGGAGAAAATATGAGTTTGTGTTAGAAATCTAGTAAGAGATGAAAGTTTACATGACAAGTAATTATGTTTCATTTTGTTTAATCAAGATCATAAATAAATCCTCAATGAAAAGTAACTTAAAACAAAAAATTTGCTATTAACTTTTCCTATTGGGGAATCAAATACCATTTAACCCATCACAAGTTTGTGATTTTCTGGTGGTTAGCTTTCTCTTAGACATATTTTCTATCACTCTCCATCAAAAATTGACCCTTTGTTTTCTCTTCCATATCAATTTTTTCCTACATGGAATCCTAGTATGGGTTAAGTCGGGTGACCTTTGTACTTTTCTTTCTTTCTTTTAAAGTGATAGTTTTATTGACTCCTTTTCTGATGTGGGGCTTTCAAGGAAGTTTCCAAGCCCAATTTTAAAATTACGAGGACAGAATTCCCAAAAGGGGGGAAGGATGTAACATCCCAGTTAAATAAAGAATATGAAATTTTCATATTTATTAATATTTTTCAAATAAAATATTAATATTACTTTAAAGGGGATGCTATGTTCGATGGCATACCCAATACACAATAATTAGTTTCTTTGAAATCTTACGTTGCACACTAATAATATAATAATATTATTTTAAATGGTAGTTAACGCCTAGCTGTTGTAATGGCGAGAATTAACAGAACTAACTACAAAATGATTATATATGTTTGTTAAATATTTTAACAATAACCCATTAAATGATAGAGGCTTAAAATGTGAATGAATCCAATTTTAATCATAAATATTCTAATATTCTTTAAAAGGTTGATTAACCACCTTCTATTGGAAAACCCCTTTTAAATCTACTTTCTGTCACTTTTATATGTTATATTTGAAAAAAAATAAAATCCTACTTTTGAATCAAGACATCAAAATTTACTTTGTGTAAATTTTTGGTATTTTTTCGATAAATTGCATTTTTTAATGAATAGTGAAAAATGATGTATTGTAATTCAAAGCCTCCTTTTTAATATAATTTATATCTATGGTTATATTATATTTTTAATTCGGTTTAAAGTGTAGTTTGAATATATTTCTACCATTTAATCCAATGGTGGTCTTTAGAATTAATTTCACTTTGAAAATGGATATCATTTTTGAATTTGGAATATCAAATATATCTTAGGGTGAATTTTTGGTATTTTTTTGATAATGTTCATTTTTTAATGAATAGTGAAAAATACAGCATTTTAATTCAAAATTGCCTTTTCATCCAATTTAGTTATATAGTTAGATTGTAATTTTAATTTGTTTTAATTTGTAATTTAATTTTTTTTTATCATTTAATACAATTTTGGTCATTTGATGTAATTTCACTTTTTAATTGGGTGTAAAAACAAATCAATCTTTTGATAGATTTTACATCTTAAAAACCCGTCTTTGGTTTTGACAATAGGAATTATTTCTAAATTAATTAATGCAATTTCTTTGTTTGGAATTTGGTAAAATGGATTCCATATTTGGAATCATAAGGTCCAAATTATGTAATTAAGACTCTTGTTTTTGGACATTATGAATAGTAACGATGACAATTATCTTTAATTATCATGATTAATTAGTAATCGGGCAATTAAGGGTAATAAAATAATATCATAATAATATAAAATGACCCCAACATGTGTCCAAATCATCTTTTTTGTGTCGTGGTTGACCAGGGGAATCTTTATACCAAACTTGAGGGCCCATGGAGTCACATGGGTGTGATAGTGACATTTATGACATTATTTTTTTAAAAAGAAGAGAAATACAACAAAGGTTTGTATATCCTAAGTAAAAAAATTTTAATTTTGTTTACATAAATTATATCTTAGACTATAAATATTCATTTTAAAGATAAAATTATTTCATACATCATGCCATTTTTTGATAATTTTTAGACATTAAATAAATAAATTTATTTATGACACAATGATGATGCAATGATTACCTCATTAATGAACGATTTATATAAAATGAAATTATAAGGTAACATCTAAGACTTAAACTTGTCTAAAACCTATTGGATGGGTTGATTTTGAACCCTTATCATCTTATCCACAAAATATATCCTTGCGGGACTTTTAAAATCCGAAAATCACTTTATAATAAAGTAACATTTCAAGACTTTCCAAAAGTGACCCTCCTCCCTCTTATAAAAGGCCCCCACCTATTCCCCCTTACCCACACCTCTCAAGCCCTTGGATCGTCCAAACTCTACTAATTTTATCTCTCCACATCCCTATCTCACTCTTAGAAGCCTCACTTTGGGCACAAGTCTTTCCAAGGAGGCCTTTGCCTCAAATCAAAAAGTGTTACCCAATTTAGAGATAATGTCTTCTCTCGAGTTTATTTATTTTATTTTCCTTCTTCACTCACCAATATCTTCTTATTATTTGATCCCATAATAACACAAGTATCCTCAATATACTAGGGTTTTGTTATGATAAGTATTCTACCTACACTTACACACACCTCCGTCTAATGGTTAAAAAACATACTGTTTCTGTGGGTGTCGAATTACTGCCTCACGAAATGATGATTGTTCAATATTTTTTTAAAACCTATCATGATGGCCATTATGATGGAACTATATTTATATATGATATATATTATATTTATGTCCTCTATATGCTTCTTTATTTTATATTTAAAACATACCTTTATGCTTTGCATGTTGTGCAAATGCGATAATTTCATATGAGGAAGTGTGGACAACCGCCCCCTCAAGTGATGTGACTCATTCATGACAAACATGGAATTCATAAAGAATTTAATTAATGAAATTATGTTACCTATATAACATATATATTATACTATAATTATCATATATCTATGTCTCATTTAGTTTTAAATTCCATTAATATGACAAAAAATGAATGTAGCGTTCATGCGTACGTACGACCTACCGTCTCCATGAATGGTACATTTCATTTATTATCTGCAAACATTATGGAATATTATTAAATAAATATATACTGGATATATATTATATTTAAATAATGAACACCATTCTGGAGATGATGTACTTATAACTACATAGACAATTCTCTTCAAACAAGTTCATTTTTGACTCATGTACCAAACATCGACAAAACGTATGATATGAACTCACATAATTAACTAATTATTATAACATGATAGTATGTGATATGAATTGAATAATAAACTTTAAAGGATGTTCTTAATAAATTATAAATTTACCAAGGTTTATTTTTCAGGAATATAAATAAATGAACAAGACAAGTCGTACTTGAGGTAAGAGGATTTCTTATCTCACTTTTAATTCCGTGAGATTTCCATTGTATGCCACTTATTTATTGCATGTGGTGTCTTGTGTACTACCATTTAATATATATTATCATGATTTTATTTATATTCATGATATTATGTGATTTATCTGGTGTTTATTATCTTTTGGTCATATGACTCGATTGATTACAATGAGGTAAGGGGTTTTTTATATCACTTTTTATTCCCATGAGATTCATGATACATTTGCCACTATTTCCTTTGTGTGGTGTATGTACTGCCCATGATTTTATTATTTGTGTAATATAATTTAGTTTATGGGTACTTACATCTTAATTTTATGACCCTTCTTTCATGGGGTGTACGTTTCGAAAGTTACCCAAATCGGTAAGGGAACCTTTCACCCTCCTCTTTTTAAAAGACTTCATTTTGTTAGGTCTTTTAATTTACATATTCTTATGCTGGGATATGTTCTTATATATCCTTATTGATGTAAATTTTATATCCAAGTGATGAGATACCATTTTCATCTCTCATCAACTCATTTTTTGAATTTTAAAGTGACACTGTTAGGCTGTCAAATTTCTGTAAGGGAACTTCTTAACCCAATTTCAATTCATTGGGTTAAACCTCTACTTCTTGATTATTTCGTGCTATGAATTTGTGTGGATGAACTCTGATTGTTTTAAAATTAATATCCACTTATATTGAGTGTATTTATATTTTTCACACATAATTATGTAATTGATTTATCCTTAATCCAAGGATACCGTCTTTGTACGGGACTTCGTCTCAATCTCTTTTCATTGAGGAATATTTTGATTTCTACACGACTTTATTTTATATGGTGTATAAAACCCTTTTAACTTTTACTTTCATTTAAAAGTAATCTTTTTACACAAATAATTTTACTAAATGACAGAAGGAATATTTTTGTCTTACGTATGCGGTGACAATAACTTCTCCGCCGCCTTGACAATTATTTGAGTTTCAGATTCCTCTACAAGCCATAACTTTTTTAAATGAAAAATAAATACCATGTTTTACTGTTATTGTATTTTGTTTTTGAAAATGGTTCTGATAATTTTTTGATTATATCAATGTGTTGTATTTATATCTTGTGATTGAAATGTGTAAATGTTATGTTTTTTATGCATGTTTTATGTGATATGATTATGTTATGGTTCTTGGGTATTGTTTATGAAGTCGGATGGTTCCGTGATAAACTAAGGGTGGGTGAGCCCAAGATATCTCTCCAATGCATTGGGTAACGCAGAGGAGTTAAACTCTAAGGTTTCTCCAAAGAGATTTAGGGAATATACTATGATGGGTATTCCAAACGTAACCATAAGGGGTACTCCCTACGTAAGAATGTTATGAATGCCCCAAGTTACCTTTATGTCTTATGATTTCTATGAGTTATTCACAAATATTATGATTTCATGAGGTATGTTAAAGTTCTTATGTTTTATGAGTAATGTATGATTTCATTTATTATTATGTATACATGGACTAATGTTTTCTTTCCGTATTTTAATATCTCTTACCAAGATTTTTATGCTCATCATAAGTTTTTGAAATGTTTTCCACATGACTTAAAGATGAATAGGGTCAAGGATGGTATCATGAAAAGACATGCTATCTAAAACATGGAGCTAGACATATTTCTTTTCAAGATTTTTTATTTTATGAAAAAATGGAAACTGAGTAGAAGTGTTTACATTGTAATCTTTTGAGATGTAATAGTTATGTACTAATTCTCTAAAAATCTAAACCTGAAAAGATCCTCAATGAGAATTATTCATTTAATTCAAGACTATATAATATTTTAAGGCCGGGTCCTTATAGAAGTAATATACCATATCATACATTCATGATTCTTTAAAAATAAACTGTCTATATCACTAAATACATCACATGTCTTTCATTTAGCTGATGATCACATCACATGTCCTCTTTCAATTAGTTGAGCACATCCCAGGTGTCTAAATTTAGTAAGGCAATTTATTTCATAAGTATAATTCAATAAAGTGACCATATGTCTTTAACTCATCATACAAGTGAAAAAAACTCATCTTGGTTGAGATCTAACCAATAACATGATCAATAACATACCCAACCACCCCCTAATTAGAAAATTCTTAAGTATTTCATAAGAATGTTAGTATGAAGGTTCTCATGCAAGGAATATCTTAAACCTATGGTAATGATTATTCATAATAAGAATACACCCATAACTACATCAATGACTATATTATATTCCATGTGATATACTTTAGTGGACCATTTAAGATAATATGACTCAATTTATTATCTCATGAGTCTATTTTTTGTATAACATATTCAACTATTTTTATCGATCACAAGATTTTACCATGATAATATTAACATATTATCACAACCCATAATAATCTGTGATAATAATCAATTGGGGATATCTCAAAGTCATGATTTTAGGGGATATTATCATTCCCATGTTAATCTAATATATATTACATCACACATGAATGAATAATAAATAAATATTTTCTTTATTATAAAACCATGATATATCTTAAAATAATTACAACTAATATCTATGTAACGTATACCAAGATATTCAATATGACGCTTATGATTAAGTTGTGCTAATGATTTTGTTAGTGGATATAATATATTATACTCTATAAATAACTAATATATATTTACATCACCCTATCAATGATTTCTCAAATGATATAAAACTTAAGAAGGGTGTTTTTAAACCTGTTTTGAGACCAGGGTTCCTTAGACTGACCAATAACTCCATTTCTTTCGCAATAAAGATCAATTGCTCCCCCAATCATAGAAACCACCCAAAATTTAGTGATGACCTTTTTAATAAATTTTTTTTCCTTAACAACATATAATGCATTGATATACTCTACCTCTATTTTTGAGTAACCTATAGTGGATTTTTGGAACTATTCCAACTGATAACTCGACTATTAAGGAAAAACAAAAATGCAAATTGAGATCTCATATAATCTTTGACATATTTGAAACTAGAATCCGTGTAACCCCTTATAATGAGCTCATCCACACCTCCAAATATTAATAAGATATCCCTAATTATTCTCAAGTAGTTAAGGATGTTATTAATAGCTAGTAAATTACACCCACTAGTATTGTATTAATATATACTTTTATTGTTCAATGCATAAGCGACACCGGGTTGAGTACACAACATGACATACATGAAAGATCATACAATAAGCACATAAGGAATCCAATCCATGTTTTCTAACACTTCAAAAATGATTTTTAATATTAATAATATTAATTAGATACAATACTAGTAAATACACATTCTTGGAGTTCTCAATTCTAAGACACTTTATCACTTTACTAATGTAATACCTGATCTTTAACTATGGAAAGTAAATATTTCATTCTTAAGAAACTGTAGCATAATGCACATAAATGTATTCATTAATGTGATTGAAAACTAAATTTCCAAATTTTATAAATTTAATTTCATTAAATTAATTTCATTTTTAAATTCACCATGCCAAAATTATCTTAGGTTGGATTTTTTAGAATTTTCAGAAATAGTTGATTTTTTGGTGAATAGTGGAAAATACTGATTTTACAAATACTATCAATTTTATGACATTATCAGGTTATAATAACAGCTTAAAAGTTTTTGAAAACTTTTTTATATATGAAATATATTTTTAATAATTAATATAATTTTTTCAAAAATATAATTTTTGAACTTATAAATCTATGTTTGGACAATTTTGAAATTTGAGAAATGCTTTTCTTAAAAAAAACAATTTTGATTCTTCTCTTTTAAAAAAGTATTCAGAAGGCTAATTTAGGTTTAGGTTTTGGTTAAAAGTAAAATAAATCTACTATAATTTTCAATAATCCAATTAATTCCCTAGGAATCAAAATTATTATTTATTTTTGTGTAAAATCATTTTCATACTTGAAAAAGAAAAATTTATAAAAATGGGTTTTATTGTATTTTACAAACATATATTAACATTATTTTTTTGAAATTATGGAAATTGAGTATTTTAAAATGGATTCAATATTTTTATTCATCATAATTAATTTTAGGTAATAGTTTCAACTTTATTTTTGGTCATAATCCATAGCAACCATGGTAAATATTTATCACCTCGGTTAAGGGTAAATTAGTCAAAAGGATTAAAATAAAGGGATAAGGCTTAAAGATAACAAAACAAACTTTAGGCAATATCATTGGTTGGTTGTATTTTTACCTTAAAAATATAATATTATAAACTATTAAAATTTTTATCGACTTAAATTGAGCAATACATATATTATATAATAATGTTTCATGTTTTTACATGTTCTCCACCCACCACAGTTATAAAAGGGGACCTCAGTTCCTCTTTTATAAACACTTATTGAGCGAATTATCTAAAAAAATCCATACCTGAATACCTTCCCATGTTTATTTTTCTCAACCTATAGTTTTTTTCTTCTAAAAATACCTCTTAAATAAGGCTTAAGGTGTAAGCCAATGGTGGTTACCAAAAGAAGCGGTATATGTTCTCACAGAGCATTTTCAAGTTACTTTATTCTTAAAAATATTCCAAATATTCATTAAAAATAATAAAATAATTAAATAAATATATTTAATATAATAAAATACATTTTTATTTTAATTGTACATCTATTTTATTTCTTTTTTTCTATCCTATAGAAAGTAAAATTATCAATCATGCATACGTACAGACTACCATCACTACATAATGGTGTAATTCATTTTTCATTATCACATGAATTGGATTGTACAAAGATGTAACTAATGGATATATATCTGATATTTATGATTTAATTAGGATTCTATAAATATAATATATCATATAACTATTTACCCTTTTATCCACTGGAAAATGATAACGTTGCTCGTGTGTATGTGTAGACTACCACCTCTATGAAGACATACATTTTCTTTTTCAATTACCACCTTGAATGTATGGTTAATTTTTTTTTATAAAATGAATAAAAATTATATTTATAAAATTATTAATTTTTTTATATCTTGGGAACATTTAATAACACCTTTAACCATGGTTAATATTATTTATTAATTTTAGAGAAATTGATTGTACAACATTAAGTGGTCAATGTAAGAAAGAACTATTGACTGAATGAATGTCAAATGATTATAAAAGAACCTTAAAAATGTAATATAGATGAAAAATGCTATTAATAAAATACATAATAAATTAAAATTTATTATTTAGGAGGATATAATGTGTCTGACCAAGAAAGAATTCATGGTAATGATTTTTTCATCTCAATTATACTCCATCGATACATATTTTATATTATGAACTTATTTACGTTTATATATGGATAATATACTGACCATTTTAAATATTATATCATTAATAACTATTTATTCATGGTATTTAAAGTTTCAATTCATCTTTTATCTTTTAATGGGTCTTGATTTAATATTTATTTAATCCATAAAGGTTTATTTTACACTGTCACTCTTATTCAGGATTGTTTACATTTAAATTTACATTGGAAGAACTATATTCTATTTAAAACAAATCTATTTTATTATATTATGTTCATTTATAGGGTTTCCATGTTTTTATTCAAAATCTTCCCCTATTTGGTATTCAAATACAAAAATAATGTTTTTAAGAAAAACTGTCCTTATATCCACTTTGAGGCCAGATATATTTTTATTCCCTATCCATATTCTAAAAATTATTTCATGGAAGTTTTTATATACTTCTAAATGATTATTAAAGGTATTTTTATACTAACATTTAACTTCTTTATGTAGTTTTAAAATAAATATTTTTAACTTTTTCCAAACAACACAATTTTTACTTTTTACCAAAGTGTGAAAGGAATGTTATTTTTAATGTATATGACATGAATGATCTTTACTGTCTCTATGACCATTATTCACTATTAGGATTCCTATAAAAGTTTATATGGGTTTTAAATAAAATAATTTTCCATTATTATGTGTATTATTAGTTTTTATATCAAAATAAATAGGAATTATTTTATAAAATGTCGAAAACATTTTTAAAATTTATTTATAACATTGTTTTTGAAATAATGATACAAAAAATTTAAAGAGAGTTATTTTTAAAGTTTCACATTCATTTTCCTATCTAATTATAAAAATATTTTCATTTATTACAAACATTCATATCTGATGAATCAATGGTATTGTATCAACTATTATTTATTTATGGATTATACCTTATTTCGATATCATTCACATTCTTATGATCATATTATCTACCACTCTCAAATATTCATTAAACATTATATTTCTCCTTCATATCTGAATTATTTCATATCATGGATATATTTATAGTATTATCCATATACTATTTCAATATAAAATGTTATTTTAAGTAAGGTTATCAAGAAATTTATTTCATTTACTGGGGAAAAATTAATATTCTATACTGTTTATTCAGTAAAAATATTTATTCATTAATAAGGTATATTGATTGTGTATCATATTATAGATTAAATATATGTTGAATACATTGAAAATAAGTGTGTGATGGGTGGGGCACAATTATTTATAGCACCTCTATGTATAGATAGACCCGATGAGACAAACAATTGGCCAAATTAGTTAGGTATTTAGTGTATACCTACCCAATAATTAAAATACATTGGCACAAGGCTTTGCTGATAAGGTTCATGATGTATTTTCATGAGACCTTGATTCAAAGATCACGAATTTCAACATCATGAATTTCCTTCATCAAGATTTTAGTTAATATTATCCATGTGATTTTTATTTTGATATTTTCCATGGATACATTTTGAAGATCATATACTTAATTAAATGGAATATGTATTGATCATCCACTCTTACATATTGTTAATGTTTTATATACACATGATAAATTACATTGTATGCATTCCCTTACTTGGAATTTGTGATTATACTTTATTATGTTTTCTTTTTTCTAGGTTGTTATGAAGGAATATTTGAATGATCTTCAAGAATGAAATAATGTTTATCATGATATATTTTATTTTTAGAATTTAATATGGAAATCATGTATGTATTTAGTCTCCAAAGAGTGCTAAACTGATCTATTATTCATGGAGTGATCTCTTGTATCTTGTACCAATGTAATAATGTAAACACCTACTTAGGGTTACTAGAGTCATGTTCATTACAGTTAGTATCAAAGTAAGATTAGTGGGACCCTTGGGAATTATATTTTAAAATAACATAACTAGCATGAACATTAATCTAAACCCATGGAATGTTTAATAAAATTTATGAATTTTTATGTTATGGATAAATATTAATTATTTTATGAAATAATTATGTGTGTGCCATTATTTATATATGGTTACTAGATGAATATAGGGAAATTATTTCAACACCTGTAGTTGACTTGAAGGTTAACATTTTTATTAAAAATAGTAATCCCAATACAAAGAGAAGAGTCACGGGGGTGTAAAGTATTGCATCCCCAAAGCATCGTTTTTGAAAAACTTCAAACCTCCAGTGGGAAAAGAACCAAAAGATGATAAGGAAGAAATAGTGTTGTTTGGTGTTTCTGTAGATGCCATGAAGTTCGCCGCCATGTTATCCTCCCTCCAGGTATGAGAGATCTCCATGCACGCCCCCATTAAATCCTTACATTGCCTAACTGTATAAATTATGCTCCATGGAATCTTGCCTCTATTTTGCAGTGCATTGAACAACACTAGGGAATCAGTTTCCACTGAAGACACCACCATATTTCTGCACACACACATATGCAGACCTACTGCCATGGCCTGAGCTTCCACCTGAAGTGCATCTCCTCCCCCAAACGAGGCAAAAAATGCTGCATAGACAGATCCAGTTTGGTCACACATGACACCCCCTCCTCGCATCTCCCCTCTTATCAGAGAACCATCAATGTTAAGTTTCAGTCCATGTATCGGTGGCCGCCATCTCACCCACTGCCCATGACTAGGTGGGACACCCCGATGTTCTACACCGCTACCAGAAGAAATGGCATGCATGGAGGGAGCAGAAGTGCAGTCTGGGCACAACTTAAGCAGATCCATCACAATACTTTTTAGTCTGAAGTGTATACTAACCTAAGAAATAGAGCCTTTAATATGGATCTTGTTATTTCGGGCCTACCATATAGTCCAACACCCAGCAGTGAGTATGATCATCCTTGCATTCCTTTCAACACCATGGTTTTCATCTCTTCTAAACCAGGACTATAGAAAGTCCTCTAGGTTACCATCATATCTATTTCATCCAAAAAATTCCCTAAAGGTCTGCCAGACCCCCCTTTCCCATTAAATTTCATAAAAAAGATGCCCCACAGATTCTGTGCTAGGAGACCTGCAACACCAGCACTGGGAAACCGATGGGATTCCCATTCGTTGACGGATTGTATCTATTGGTAGAGCCTTATTTCACACTCTCCACATAAAAATTGAATTTATAAGGGATCACTTTTCACCATATAATCTCTCCCCACAGGTCAACGTTCACCAACTCCCTCATCAAATTATCGACGTCTTTGATGGAGAAATCACCCGATGAGGTACCTGTGAAAAATAACTGGTCATCGTCATCATTTGAGACTATAGAGTTGAAAATCTCCATTTGATTGTCATCGAGGATGGCCTTTAGGAACCTCATATGACATGAATCTTATTTGAAGGTGATATCTGGGGCTGTACATCTCGGGAACCATAGCCTCCCCGCCCCCAATCCTGCTACCAGAAGTTTATGTTTCCCCTTCCGACAATCCATCGAGAGTGTTGTTACAGAATTTCCAGATGCGGTTGAACCAGGTTCCATATCTTTGAGGGATGTCTCCTCTGGCTAGTCCTATTAATTCCATTGAGGTGCTGCATTGTTCTACCCCATAGATATTGGATTTCTAGGACCTCCCAAGAGAGCTTGGCATGTAGTCCTTGAATGGTTGAAGACATGCTTCTTAAATTAATTCACCCTTCTGAAAGGGGTCTAGCCAACTGTTTACCTGAAGAACAATAATGATAGCCTTCCATATACCCATCCCATATGAAGGACACCATTATTCTGTCCAAGTTTGAAATCACAGTTTTCGGGACCTTCAAGGTACACAAAACATGCATCGTCGTGGAGACTAACACACAGTTAACCAGGGTGATACGTCCTCCAAAGGATAAAATCCTATTTTCCAGTTTTGAATACACCTAGTAATTTTGCTAATGATCTTATCAAAATGATTCACCCTGAGAGAATATGGGATGATTGGTGCTCCAAGATAATCTATATGGAAGAGTCCCTTACTCATATTCAACCTAGATCTTAGGTCTCAATCCCTCCTCGGAGAGGCACTCCTTGCTGTGAAGATAAGGCTCTAGTCGGAATTCAAAACTTGCCCGCTCCACTTGAAGTATTCTTTAAGAATCCTCTCCAAACCCTTCACTGATCTTCTAATATAATTAATAAACAAGAATATTTCATCAGAAAACATCATGTGCGAGATTCCCCTCATGCCATGCCTGTTATGATAGGGAAGTATTTTCCCTCTGACAATGCCCTTGTTAATGTAGCAGTTGAAGGCATTTTTTGCAAGAATAAAGATGGTGGGAGACAAAGGATCCCCTTTCCTGAGACCTCAGTAGGCCTTGAAGAAGCCAAATTGTTAGTATAGATCCACACCGAGCTGAAGTAATTAAAGAAAAGATCAATTTTCCAATTGGAGAATCCCATGAAATTTAAAACTTTTAGGACAAAACACCATTCCATTTTGTCGTACGCCTTGATCATATCCAATTTGACCACAATATTGCCCCCAAAGGACTTGTTATTGATTCCACATTCCATTTATTGGGACAAACCAATCGCACCCTTGAATGACCTACCTTTAATGAATCCATGTTGTTCAGGATTAAACCATGAATCCAAGTGAGTGGCCATTCACCTATTGAGTAGGCTGGCTAGGATCTTGTATGATGAGTTACACATACTAATGGGCCTGTATTGGTCAATGGACTGAGGATTACTCACCTTAGTAATGAGAACCAATTTGGTTGCACAAGCAATATGAAGAAGAGACCCTCCCTGGAAGAAGTCCTGGAAAGCACGAATAAGATCACCTTTAATGATGTCCCAAGTCACCCTGTAAAAAGACCCAGGAAAACCATCAGGACCCAGAGCACTATCCAGGCTCAAAGACCAAACTACCTCATTCACATCATCCTCATACAGAAGTCTCCTCATGCCCTCATCAATGAACCCTGATACAATACTAGGAATACCCTAAAAAAACTCCTCCTCCCCCCTCGGGTATCTCTCTGCCATGCCCAGATTTGGACCAACCATTAAAATCGGAATCTATGCATTTTCCATAGCCCTAAATTCCTTACGATCTAAAGATAAGGATCCATCCTCCCTCTGAATGTTTGGCCTTTGTATCTCCTGACGCTCCTTAATGCAGGCATGGAATTACCCTGAGTTCCAGTCTCCCTCCCGAAGCCATCTCACCCGAGCTCTTTCTCTTACCAGCCTTTCCTGTCCCATTAGAATATCGTCTAAAGCATCTTTCTTATCTCTGAGCTCAGTAAAGGATGATTTATCCCATGCTTGTTCCAATCTAGCTTCTAGTCTATCCACCTCCTCACTGATTCTAGCAACATTTTGGTCACGATCGGGTATGGTTTTCCTCCATTCTCGAAGGCTATTCTTGAACCACTTGAGCTTATTGTGAAAGGTAATTCAAGGATTCCCCCGATGTTGAATTTACCAAGATCCCCTGCCCTCCTCCAGGAACCCCGGTTCCTGCACCCATGATTCTGAGAAATTGAAATGGTCCTCCCGTATTTCCCCTACACGGAGAGACATCCGTAACGGAGAATGATCCGAGAGACTCCGTGTCAAATGAGTGAATTTGGAATTCGGGAAAATAACAATAGCCACTTAATTCATCATGCATCTATCTAGACAGTCATAAGATCTTCTCCCCCTGTTGATTGTTACACCAGGTGAAAATATTACCCCATACCCTGCATCTAACAAGCCACTTCTATCCATGAAGGAGACGAATGCCTGGCTAGAATTACTGGAAAACACTCTGCCCCCTTTCTTCTCCTCTGAACTAGACATGATATTAAAATCCACATAGAAGACCCAGGGGCGCCCAATGGGTTGAAACCTTCAAGATCACCCCATAAAACCTCATGATCCTATGCGTTTCACTTGGCATATATGAAGGAGAAGAATAACTCTTGAATTCCCATAAATATCTCAGTATTCAGTGCCTGTCCAGATGCACTAATGAGGTCCACACGTATGTGATCCTTCTAGAAGAGACAAATATGAGAATTGAAAGGATACCCATGTAAAAAACCACAAACCATAAGCTTTTGGGCATATTCAGAAATCTTATAGGGAGCGTGTTTTGGTTCCAAAAAGGCCACCAGGGAAGATTTTTTGTTAACCAATTCATTGAAAATTGGTTTCATTATATTTGAAAGGTTATTCATCATAAACTAGGTCCTTTTTTTCAATATAGTCATGATATGCTCATCTCCAACACCATTTGTATTATTTTTCTCATAAGGTAAATCCCTACGTTAACACCTGTAGTTAACGTAGGGATTTACCTTATGAGAAAAATAATACAACGGGTGTTGGAGATGAGCATATCATGACTATATTTAAAAAATGACATAGTTTATGATGAATAACCTTTCAAATATAGTGAAAACAATTGTAACACAGTGTAACACTAGTGGAAATAGAGACTTCGATATCAGTTTCATAGAAACTGATGGAAAATTCCAGTGATGGAACTTTTTGGTGTCAGTTTTATATAATAACGATGTGAAAATGTCATATATAAAAATTTTGGCATTGGTTTTTTTATAAAAAAAGTTCAAACATTATGACCGCTTATTTTTGGAATCAGTTTTATCTAAAATCTAAACCAAAATTAACAAATATATCTTTTGGTGTTAGTTTTTGTAAAAAATGATGCCAAAAGTTAAAAAAACACCTTTTGGCCTCAATTGTTTCCAAAAATTGATGTCAAATATGATTACCAAGTTGTATTCCATTTATTGGATTTAAATTGACTGGTCATGGATCTAAAAATGACTTATGGATCAAAATTTGTGGCCATCAGAATTTGGAATTATTTAAGAGAAGTCTTAAAGAAGTCTTACTTTCAACGACGATAACTTCTGATCTGTAAGTCCATTTGAGTTCAATTATTAGTCAAATTAAATCCTATTTGATGAAATACAACATGGTAATTATTTTTGAATTTTTTATAAAAAATAATAAAAAAAATTATTAATAAGTTTTATTTGGTTTCTTAAGCATAGAATTGACTATCTGGGGAGCTAAAACAGACTTATAGATTAAAAGTTATGGACATTAGAATTTGGTCTTCTTTAGGGGAAGTCATAGAGAAGACCGACTTTTGACAACTATAACTTTTGATCCTGAAGTCTGTTTGAGCTCAATGTCTAGTTTAATTAAAACTTTGGAGATGAAATACAACTTAGTACTCATTTTTTATGTTATTTTTAGGAAAAAATTGATGCCAAAAGAGAATTATTTTAAATTTTGGCATCACTTTTTATGGAATCCAACACCAAAAGTATTTTATCAACTACGCAGGTTCAACATTTCAATTTTTCACAAGGCACATTTTAATTTTTGAAATTACGCCTAAATTTTAATACATCTCCACTTCGAATATTTTCATTTACAATATATAAATCTTTTTTATATTTATTTCATTATTTTCAATCTCTTTGATCTAAAAAAATTATCAAGTATTATTTAATTGAGCACTTAATTGAGGTATTTATTCTCTATATTTAATTTATTTATTTTTATTTTCCTTAACTCCTAAACATATTGATAATTTTTATTATGATGATGAAGATTTATTGAAGTAATATTAAGAAGATAAAACTTATGCATCACATTTACCAACCAAAGTATAAAATTCCTTACCTATCATCACTCTCATTGCCACATGATCTCTTCCTTGAAAATTATAGAAATAAAAAAACAACACATTGATTTGAAGGAAATTTCATAATGGATTGAAATTAAGATGAATCTTTAAGTTTATTATTTTTTTATTATTTGGTGTTCATAATTTTCTGTTCTTATTTCTCATGTTTTATTTGAAATGAATTTTATTTATCAAAACATATTGAATTTGAAATTCTAATGTCCATAACTTTTGATCCGTACATCCGTTTTAGCTCCATGACAAGTCAAATAAAAGAATAAGATACCATATATGCACTAGAATTTATGAATTTTTATGCTTCCAACTCATTTTTAGTAAAAAAACCCATGAAATGTAATTTTTTTTACATTTTATGTCATTGTTTTTGTAAAACCGATTCGAAAACATGATTTTTAACATCTTTTTTTGATAAAAAATGACATTAAAAAGATAGTGAAATAAGACATTCAATATAGGTTTTCCAAAAAAAGGGATGTTGAAAGGTCAAAATTTTTCATTATGACATTGTTTTATAAAAATCGATGTTGCGTTTCCATCTTTTAACATCAGTAGTAACAATTTTATTTAAAAACAGATATCAAAATATAAAAAAACCGATGTGAAAACCCATTTTTATACTAGTGTAATGCACCTATGTTGGATCAAATTATGAAATAGAATCCTCCATCCTTAAATAATGGTATAAATCTATAGGTATCTGAAAATAGATGAAGTACCTTAAAAATATATTCCTAGCATGGGGAAGTAATGAATGGGAAAATGTTACTCTAGCAACATATTTTTTAAAGGGAGATACTAATTAGTGGTGGTCAATGATCTATAATAATAAATAATATGATAAAACAGAAAGTATGGAATGAAGAATTTTTAATGAGATATTCTTTGAGAAATATTTTCCTTAAGAGAAATGAGCTAAAATAGAGATAAAGTTCCCCAAATTAATGTACAAGGAAAAGGAATGTGTTTTGGAAAGTGAACTTAGTTACATAATATTATAATGTCATGTAAAAAATGACATATTTAACATTAAAACCAAGACCGACCCTTTATTTGATGGGATTATGAATAAACTTCTAAGGTAACTAGTCTCCTAAACATTTTAATCATATGATAATATAATATCATGTTCCATAAAGGCAGATAAACAATTTTCTATAGCTTTTATCAATAAGGGAAATCAAGATAAAAATAGTTTGTATGAGCACCAATGAAAAATAAATACATTAAAGATGAATAAAAAAATATACTATTTCCACAGTGTTGAAATTATTGAAATAAACATCCTATTTAATTATTAAAGGGAATGAGATTTTGTTATAAGTGTGGAGATAAGGCCCATATGTAACACCCCAGGTAAATAAATAATATGAAATTTTCTTATTTATCCAAATTTGTGAATAAAATATTAATATGACTTTAAAGGGGACGCTATGCTCGATGGTGTACCCAACACGCAACAACAAGTTTCTTGGGAATCTTACGTTGCACTCTAATAATAAAATAATATTATTTTAAATGGTAGTTAACATGTAGCCGTTGTGTTGGCAGGAATGGATAGAAATAACTAAAATATGATTATATATGTTTTTAAATGTTTTTACATTTATCCAATAAAAGATAAAGGCTTAAAATACAGAAAGAATTCAATTTTAGGCGTATATTCCCCAGTTATCACTAAAGGTTCACTTATCGCCTTTTGATGGCGAAATGTCATTAAATATAGTTTTGTTCACTATTATACATTCTATTGGACCAAATAAAACTCTTCTTAAGAATTGTGACATCAAAATTTACTTTGTGTAAATTTTTGGTATCTTTCTGATAAAGTTCATTTTTTTAATGAATAGTGTAAAATGTTGTATTTTAGATTCAAAACCTCTTTTTAATCTAATTTATTTATATGATTATATTATCTTTTGAATTGGTCTTAATGTGTAATCTGAATAAATTTTTACCATTTAATCCAATAGTGGTCATTGGAATCAATTTCACTTTGAAATTAAACTTAAACTAGTGCCAATCTTTTGATACTTATTGTTTTATAAAAACATGCTATTTGCTCTGACAGCGGGAATTAATTATTAAATTAATTAATGTGACTTATATGTTTTGAATTTTTTAAAATAAAATTCATTTTTGAATTCAGAATATCAAATATAGCTTAGGGTGAATTTTTGGGAATTTTCTGAAAAACATCAATTTTTGATGAATAGTGAAACCACTAAGTGGTACTTATAAAAACTGATTTTTCCATTTAAATGAAATTTTGCCATCTTTGTGTTTTAAATTTCAAAAATCCGACATACATGGTTGTCATTAAGAAGTAAAATGTGGTTCAATGGGATAAAAATAATTTTTTGGTGAATAGTAACTTATTGAGTTTTTAATCGCGATTAGTGGTAATTAGTGTAGTTTAAGGTAAAAATAATGATTTAATAAAATGAGATGAGCTTGACACATGTCCTAACCTCATTGGTTGTGTCATGTCCGACCAAGACAAGCCATGGGCCAACTTGGGGACCCCATGGAGCCACTTTGGTTGGGAAATGACATAAATAACTTTTTATTTAATGTAAAAGTAAAAATGACACAAACATGATATGTTTTACTAAAACAATTTTTAAGTGGGGCTATACAAGTCAGAATTTTTATTATAAATAGTCATTGGAAAGATAAAAATATTTCCTACATCATAGTATTTTGTTTATAATTTTTAGACTTTAAATGAATTAAATTATTTATGACATCGTAATGATGCAGCGATGACATCATTATCTGACGATTTAAATAAAATCAGAAGATAATGTAAAATATATGACCTACACATGTACAAAACTTATTGGATGGGTGGATTTCGAACCCTTATCACCTTATCCACGAATAATATCAATGTGGGACCTTTTAAAACCGAAACACATTTTCAAATAAAGTAATATTTCTTACTTTCCAAAAGTACCCCTCCTATCCTCTTATAAAAGGCCCCCACCTCTACCTCATTTCACACACTCCTCAAGCCTTTGGATCGGCCAAACCCTGCCCATTTACTCTCTCCACATCCCTCTCCTCATCCTAGAGGATTACCTATGGGCAGAATCCTTTCAAAGGAAGTCTTTAGGCTCAAATCAAAAAGAGTTACACTTTTAAAGGTAATTCATCCCCTCTTGTTCATTTGTTTTATTTTGCTTCTCCAACCCCATAAACTCTTTTTATTTATTTATTTTGTAACAACACCAGTATCTTCAATATACTAGGATGTTGTTATAAGATTTATTCGAGCTACACTCTCACACAACTACATCAAATGGTTAAAGAACATACGATTTCCGTGGATGGCGAATTTCTGCCTCCCAAAACGATGATTGTTCAATACTCATTTAACACCTTCAAAGGTGGCCATTATGATGTCACTATTTTTATATATGATATATAATATGTTTATGTTTTACTTATGCTTCTTTATTTTTCATTTGTGTCTTACCTTTATGGCTTCCATTATGGGTATACACGATATCTTTATTTTAGGAAGTGCGGACTACCGCCCCCTCAAAGTGATGTGATTCGTTAATGCCATATGTGGGATGTATAAAGGATGGATTTAATGTTATTATATATGATTTTATACTGGAATTATTATATACCTCTATATCATTATTATTTCTTTCCATTAAAGTATGAGATAGAAATGAAAGTAGCGTTCATGCGTACGTACGGCTTACCGTCTCCATGAACGGTGCATTTCATTTCTTATCCCCAAATGTAATGTACTATTATAAGTACATGTATATAATGGATATATATGATTAATGATAAATCTAAATGATGAATATAATTCTGTAATTAAAATATACATACCTCTCATTTAGTTTTAATTCCATTAATATGACAAAGAAATGAAAGTAGCGTTCATGCGTACGTACGGCTTACCGTCTCCATGAATGGTGCATTTCATTTCTTACCTCTAAATGATTATGTAATATTATAAATACATGAATGTACTGGATATATATGAAATATATGATATCTACATCATTAATACAATTCTGGATATAATAAACATTTGGCCACACGAACAACATGTAATTTTAAGAAGTCCACTTTCGACTTAAGAACAAAATATCGGCAAAACAAATATTATTAACTTAAATGATTACATAATGTTTATGACATGGTAATAAGTGATATAAAAGGAATAATGATCTTGAAAATGGTTCTTAAGGAAGTATAAATTAACTCAAGTTTATTATTCAGGAGATTAAAGAACGATCGAGTCAAGTCGGACCCGAGGTAAGGGATCCTACTCCTCTCTTTCTTTTTAAGTACACACTTTTATGTCATTCCTTTTAAAGCTCATCTTTCTTGTTATTGGGATTATATTTTATATTACACTTACTATAATTTTTATGTTCATGTGATGAGATACCCTATTCTTTCTCATCAATCCATTTTGGACGTTTTGAGTGGCGCCGATAGGCTGCCGAATTTTCGTAATAGATCTAACCTCTCTCTTTCTTTTAAAGTACTCTCCTTTATGTCACTTATTTTAAGATCCTATTTGTTATGTTGGGGGATGTTCTTTTATATTCCTCTTTATGTAAAAATTATTTTGATGTGATGACATACCCTATTTCCTCTCATCAATCCATTTTGGAAGTTTTAAGTGGCGCCGTTAGGCTGCCGAGTTTTCGTAAGAGATTTTTCATCTCACTTTTATTCCCGTGAGATTTATGTTACATTTGCCACAATTTCCATTGAGTGGTTTATGTAATGCCCACTATTACACTCCTTTTGTAATATAATTCCATTTATGGGTATTTACATATTCATTGTATGACACTTCTTCAATGGGGTGTACTTTTCGAAAGTTACCCAAGTCGGTAAGGGAACCTTTCACCGTCCTCTTTTTTAAAAGACTTCTTTTGTTGGGTATTTTAATTTACATATTGTTATGTTGGGATGTGTTCTCATATATCCTTATTGATGTAAATTTTATGTCCAAGTGATGAGATACACTTTTTATCTCTCATCAACTCATTTTGATGTGATGCCGTTAGGCTGTCAAGGGAACTTTTTAACCCAATTTCGATTTCTTTGGGTTCAACATGTAGTCATTGAATATGTTATCCATTGAATATGTGTGAATGACCTTTTATTGTTTTACAATTAATATCCACTTATATTGGGTGTATTTATATTTGTCACACATATTTTTTTGATTTATTTGTCCTTAATTTAAGGATACCTTCTTTATAAGGGATTTCATCACATTTGACATTTCTATTGGGGGTTCATTGTTGTTATGAACCAATTCACTCTTATATGGTGTATATACTGTTCTTTGGAGTATTATATCATGAATCCATTTATTCTCATGATATTATAAAGTTCTGACTAAATGTTATTCCTCAATTATTGTTTTCAAGTGTCTCTAATTTTGGTAAAACCCCTTTAACCAAAATATCATTTTAAATGTTTTAATTATTTGTTCTTATTAATATCCATGTTTTCAAAATGGTTTTAAGGATTTATTTATATGGATATTAATGGTTTAAAATTTTAAGCTTCAAGGTGGTATGGGACACTTTGATTCAAAAATCTCTTTATTAAATGTTTTAAATGGTTTTAGAAATGGTTTCTTTTTGAATGGATTCATTATTTCAATATACTAAAATGTTATATTGTGATTGAAATGTGGAAATGTTATGTTTCCTTTATGAATGTTTTATGTGATACATTTATGTTATGGTTCTTGGGCATTGTTATGCAAATGGGTGGTTCCGTGATAAACTAAGGGCGGGTGAGCCCGATATAGCTCTCTAATGCATTGGGTAACGCGAAGGAGTGAAACGTTAAGGTTTCTCCGAAGAGATTTAGGGAATATACTGTGATGGGTATTCCAAACGTAACCAAGAGGGTTACTCCCTACATAAGAATGTTATGAATGCCCCAAGTTACCTTTATGTCTTATGTTTTCTATGATTTATTCATGATTTGATATGCCTATGTTTTATGGGTAAAGTGTGATTTCATTCTAATGTATATATGAACTCATGTTTCCTTTCCACATTTTTATAACTCTTACTGAGCTTTTTATGCTCATCCCAAGTTTTTGAAATGTTTTTCACAGGTCAAGGGAAAGGTAAATGATGTGATGATAGTGTCAAGGATGTGTCAAGAAAGAATCCGTGTTATATTTTAAATATGTTTCCGTTGATGGGAAAAATGAATACTATCTTTTATGTAACCACTTTGTTTAAATGTGGAATGTAATGTAAGTTTCATGATCTAATTCTCTAAAACTCTAAACCTGGAAAGATCCTCAATGTGTAATCTTGTAATAACTCAATATTAAGTAAGGTTTAAGGCTGGGGCCTTATAGTTGGTATCAAAGTTCGGTTTAGATAACTTTAGAGGTTAGGTTATTCTTTAAGCATAAGTGGCATTACCATAATGGTTAGGATTTCAGAAAGAGTCCTAGTTTTAGATAAAGTGAATGAGTAAGTATATCTTAGTGTTTATCTTACTCATTAGTACATGATGGTTTTGTTGATATACTCACACTGACCTTTTTGGTTTTAGTAAATGGCTGGATCTAGTAGGCACCAAAGTGACAATGGGTTTGAAGTAAACTGTGGTGGTTCTCTGATTAAGAGACTGGATGAGATGGGGGATTCAATGAGGAATCTCATGGTTGTTCTAAACCAACTATCAAGGATTCATGATCAACCACTTCAACCTTGGTGAGTTCTCTAATTCATCATGTATGAGATGGCCAACTCGATGTGGAAATTCAGGTAATAATTATTAAGGAAACCATTAGGGTTTATATGATCCTTACTTTTTAGGTAATTATGGGTTACTCTATGATATGATGGAAAATGAAAGGAATGAGATAAACTTGAGGTTAAAATATGTTATGATCATTTTTGAAGATTTTATCTCTTTTTGGGGAATGATTTGAGAATTATATAGTTTTGGAAAAAGGACAACACGCAGACCGTGTGACTACCCGTCGCGTCGGACAAAGCTGCGGGAATCGAACCCACAACCAAAGTGCGATTGGTATTTATCACCTACCATTGGACTACGTGAAGTACCTGGTTAGTTTGACTGATTCTTTCTAGTTATATGATTTTATGAATTAAGAGTAAGTTGATTTTGGGTTATTTATGAAAATGATTAACCTATCATGGAGGATATGTGATTAGGTTAATTACTTTTCAATACAAGACTTTAGGAGCAACTGATATTGTTTGGAGATAAATGTTACGATTTATATTGGAAGACTATGCGACTAAATCCTTCAAATATTTGGGTTTCAATCTTATATTGGTTTACTTTGAAGAATTTTATGGACAAATTGTTTATCTAATGGTCCTCGTTGAACTTTGGGTTTTGTTGGATAAATTTTGGAGGTTAATAATAGATTTTCTTTTTATAAAGGGTTATCCTTTTCTGGATTATCTGATCTTGTACTAGCCTTTTTGGTTTTGGTTTTGGTTAAAGTCTAAAGGCATGGGAAGTATATAGTTATCTTTTGTGGATTAGGTGATTTTCTAAAAGTTGATTATAGTACTCTTAATGTGAACAAGTCTTCCTAAATACTCGTCTTTTGGAAAAAATATGAGTTTGATTAAGGAATCTAGTAAAAGTTGAAAGTCAACATGATAAGTGATTATGTTTCCTTATGAATAAATTCCTCAATAAAAAGTAACTTAAAACAAAAATGTTGTCTATTAACTTTTCCTACTGGGGAACCCAACACCGTTTAACCCATCACAAGTTTGTGATTTTCTCATGGTTAACATTCTCCTAAACATGTTTTCTATCACTCTCCATCAGAACATGACCCTTTGTTTTTTCCTCCATGTCCATATTTTCATACTTGGAATCCTAGTATGGGTTAACTCGGGTGACCTTTGTACTTATCTTTCATTATTTTAAAGTGATTGTTTTACCGACTCTTGTTCTGATGTGGGACTTTCAAGGATGTTTCCAAGCTCAAATTTTAAAAATTGCGAGGACGCAATTCCCAAAAGGGGGGAAGGATGTAACACCCCAGGTAAATAAAGAATATGAAATTTTCTTATTTATCCAAATTTGTGAATAAAATATTAATATGACTTTAAAGGGGAGGCTATGCTCGATGGTGCACCCAACACGCAACAACGAGTTTCTTGGGAATCTTACGTTGCACCCTAATAATAAAATAATATTATTTTAAATGGTAGTTAACATGTAGCCGTTGTATTGGCGGGAATGGATAGAAATAACTAAAATATGATTATATATGTTTTTAAATGTTTTTACATTTTTCCAATAAAAGATAAATGGTTAAAATACAGAAAGAATTCAATTTTAGGCGTATATGCCCTAGTTCTCACTAAAGGTTCACTTATCGCCTTTTGATGGTGAACTGTCATTAAATATAGTTTTTTTCACTATTATACATTCTATTGGACCAAATAAAACTCTTCTTAAGAATTGGGACATCAAAATTTACTTTGTGTAAATTTTTGGTATCTTTCTGATAAAGTTCATTTTTTTAATGAATAGTGTAAAATGTTGTATTTTAAATTCAAAACCTATTTTTAATCTAATTTATTTATATGATTAGATTATCTTTTGAATTGGTCTTAATGTGTAATCTGAATATATTTTTACCATTTAATCCAATGGTGGTCATTGGAATCAATTTTACTTTGAAATTAAACTTAAACTGGTGCCAATCTTTTGATACTTTTGTTTTATAAAAACACGCTATTTGCTCTGACAGCGGGAATTAATTATTAAATTAATTAATTTGACTTATATGTTTTGAATTTTGTAAAATATACTTCATTTTTGAATTCAGAATATCAAATATAACTTAGGGTGAATTTTTGGGAATTTTCTGAAAAACTTCAATTTTTGATGAATAGTGAAACCACTAAGTGGTACTTATAAAAACTGATTTTTCCATTTAAATGAAATTTTGCCATCTTTGTGTTTTGAATTTCAAAAATCTGACATACATGGTTGTCATTAAGAAGTAAAATGTGGTTCAATGGGATAAAAATAATTTTTTGTTGAATAGTAACTTATTAAGTTTTTAATCGCGATTAGTGGTAATTAGTGTAGTTTAAGGTAAAAATAATGCTTTAATAAACTGAGATGAGCTTGACACATGTCCTACCCTCATTGTTTGTGTCATGGCCGACCAAGACAAGACATGGGTCAACTTGGGGACCCCATGGAGCCACTTTGGTTGGGAAATGACATATATAACTTTTTATTTAATGTAAAAGTAAAAATGACACAAACATGATATGTTTTACTAAAACAATTTTTAAGTGGGGTTATACAAGTCAGAATTTTTATTATAAATAGTCATTGCAAAGATAAAAAGATTTCCTACATCATAGTAGTTTTTTTATAATTTCTATACTTTAAATGAATTAAATTATTTATGACATCATAATGATGCAGTGATGACATCATTATCTGACGATTTAAATAAAATGAGAAGATAATGTAAACTATATGACCTACACATGTCCAAAACTTATTTTATGGGTGGATTTAGAACCTTTATCACCTTATCCATGAATAATATCAATGTGGGACCTTTTAAAACCGAAAAACATTTTCAAATAAAGTAATATTTCTTACTTTCCAAAAGTACCCCTCCTCTCCTCTTATAAAAGGCCCCCACCTCTACCTCATTTCACACACTAATCAAGCCTTTTCCTCGGCCAACCCCTGCCCATTTACTCTCTCCACATCCCTCTCCTCATCCTAGAGGATTCCCTTTTGGCATAATCTTTTCAAAGGAAGTCTTTAGGCTCAAATCAAAAGGAGTTACAGTTTTAATGGTAATTCATTCTCTCTTGTTCATTTGTTTTATTTTGCTTCTCCAACCCCCTAAACTCTTTTTATTTATTTCTTTTGTAACAACACCAGTATCTTCAATATACTAGGATGTTGGTATAAGATTTATTCGAGCTACAATCTCACACAACTACATCAAATGGTTAAAGAACATACGGTTTCCGTGGATGGTGAATTTCTGCCTCCCGAAACGATGATTGTTCAATACTCATTTAACACCTTCAAAGGTGGACATTATGATGTCACTATTTTCATATATGATATATAATATGTTTAAGTTTTACTTATGCTTCTGTATTTTTCATTTGTGTCTTACCTTTATGGCTTCCATTATGGGTATACGCGATATCTTCATTTTAGGAAGTGCGGACTACTGCCCCCTCAAAGTGATGTGATTCATTAATGCCATACGTGGGATGTATAAAGGATGGATTTAATGTTATTATATATGATGTTATACTGGAATTATTATATACCTCTATATCATTATTATTTATTTCCATTAAAGTATGAGATAGAAATGAAAGTAGCGTTCATGCGTACGTACGGCTTACCGTCTCCATGAACGGTGCATTTCATTTCTTATCCTCAAATGTAATGTACTATTATAAGTACATGTATATAATGGATATATATGATGAATGATACATCTAAATGATTAATATAATTCTGTAATTAAAATATACATACCTCTCATTTAGTTTTAATTCCATTAATATGACAAAGAAATGAAAGTAGCGTTCATGCGTACGTACGGCTTACCGTCTCCATGAACGGTGCATTTCATTTCTTACCTCTAAATGATTATGTAATATTATAAATACATGAATGTACTGCATATATATGACATATATGATATCTACATCATGAATACAATTCTGGGTATAATAAAAATTTGGCCACACGAACAACATGTAATTGTAAGAAGTCCACTTTAAACTTAAGAACAAAATATCGGCAAAACAAATATTATTAACTTAAATGATTACATAATGTTTATGACATGGTAATAAGTGATATAAAAGCAATAATGAACTTTAAAAAGGTTCTTAAGGAATTAGAAATTAACTCGAGTTTATTATTCAGGAGATTAAAGAACGATCGAGTCAAGTCGGACCCGAGGTAAGGGATCCTACTCCTCTCTTTCTTTTTAAGTACACACTTTTATGTCATTCCTTTTAAAGATCATATTTCTTGTTATTGGGATGATATTTTATATTACACTTACTGTAATTTTTATGTTCATGTGATGAGAGACCCTATTCTCTCTCATCAATCCATTTTGGAAGTTTTGAGTGGCGCCGATAGGCTGTCGAATTTTCGTAAGAGATCTAACCTCTCTCTTTCTTTTAAAGTACTCTCCTTTATGTCACTTATTTTAATCTCCTATTTGTTATGTTGGGGGATGTTATTTTATATTCCTCTTTATGTAAATATTATTTTGATGTGATGAGAGACCCTATTTCCTCTCATCAATCCATTTTGGAAGTTTTAAGTGGCGCCGTTAGGCTGCCGAGTTTTCGTAAGAGATTTTTCATCTCACTTTTATTCCCGTGAGATTTATGCTACATTTGCCACAATTTCCATTGAGTGGTTTATGTACTACCCACTATTACACTCCTTTTGTAATATAATTCCATTTATGGGTATTTACATATTCATTGTATGACACTTCTTCAATGGGGTGTACTTTTAGAAAGTTACCCAAGTCGGTAAGGGAACCTTTCACCCTCCTCTTTTTTAAAAGAATTCTTTTGTTGGGTCTTTTAATTTACATATTGTTATGTTGGGATATGTTCTCATATATCCTTATTGATTTACATTTTATGTCCAAGTGATGAGATACACTTTTTATCTCTCATCAACTCATTTTGATGTGATGCCGTTAGGCTGTCAAGGGAACTTTTTAACCCAATTTCGATTTCTTTGGGTTCAACATGTAGTCATTGAATATGTTATCCATTGAATATGTGTGAATGACCTTTTATTGTTTTACACTTAATATCCACTTATATTGGGTGTATTTATATTTTTCACACATATTTTTTTGATTTATTTGTCCTTAATTTAAGGATACCTTCTTTATAAGGGATTTCATCACATTTGACATTTCTATTGGGGGTTCATTGTTGTTATGCACCAATTCAGTCTTATATGGTGTATATACTGTCCTTTGGAGTATTATATCATGAATACATTTATTCTCATGATATTATAAAGTTCTTACTAAATGTTATTCCTCAATTATTGTTTTCAAGTGTCTCTAATTTTGGTAAAACCCCTTTAACCAAAATATCGTTTTAAATGTTTTAATTATTTGTTCTTATTAATATCCATGTTTTCAAAATGGTTTTAAGGATTTATTTATATGGATATTAATGGTTTAAAATTCTAAGATTCAAGGTGGTATGGGACACTTTGATTCAAAAATATCTTTATTAAATGTTTTAAATGGTTTTGGAAATGGTTTCTTTTTGAATGGATTCATTATTTCAATATACTAAAATGTTATATTGTGATTGAAATGTGGAAATGTTATGTTTCC
The DNA here is from genome assembly GCA_963277665.1 of Viscum album. NCBI lineage: Eukaryota > Viridiplantae > Streptophyta > Magnoliopsida > Santalales > Viscaceae > Viscum > Viscum album. Next base: position 408,035 of record CAUJRU010000161.1, read on the forward strand.
TTTATGCATGTTTTATGTGATACATTTATGTTATGTTTCTTGGGCATTGTTATGAAAACGGGTGGTTCCGTGATAAACTAAGGGCGGGTGAGCCCGATATAGCTCTCCAATGCATTGGGTAAAGCGAAGGAGTGAAACATTAAGGTTTCTCCGAAGAGATTTAGGGAATATACTGTGATGGGTATTCCAAACGTAACCGAGAGGGTTACTCCCTACGTAAGAATGTTATGAATGCCTCAAGTTACCTTTATGTCTTATGTTTTCTATGATTTATTCATGATTTGATATGCCTATGTTTTATGGGTAAAGTGTGATTTCATTCTAATGTATATATGAACTCATGTTTCCTTTCCACATTTTTATAACTCTTACTGAGCTTTTTATGCTCATCCCAAGTTTTTGAAATGTTTTTCACAGGTCAAGGGAAAGGTAGATGATGTGATGATAGTGTCAAGGATGTGTCAAGAAAGGATCCGTGTTATATTTTAAATATGTTTCCGTTGATTGGAAGAATGAATACTGTCTTTTATGTAACCACTTTGTCTAAATGTGGAATGTAATGCAAGTTTCATGATCTAATTCTCTAAAACTCTAAACCTGGAAAGATCCTCAATGTGTAATCTTGTAATAACTCAAGATTAAGTAAGGTTTAAGGCTGGGGCCTTATACCATATGGATCATAAATTCAAGTGATAGAAAGATACCCCTATTATCTAGTGCTTCAACTATATGGAGATAGAGAATTATTGGAAACATAAATGGAACCTCCCATAAAAGAGGAAATTGGGGGAGGCCAAGACTATGCTATTACTACAACTAAATTTGAATTACTTAAAGATGTGGTGGTAGGTAATTTGATAATAAACTAAAAGTTAGATAATGTTTTATTTTATTTTGGATATTCATAATCTTTTATATATTCAATGTCTTCCAAGAACATTAAATATTTCCCTATCACCTTAAGAAGGGAGTTATCAGTCAAGAATCATTGTGGAAAGATTATTTCAATATGTGTATGCTAGTTAGTCCCTATTATGATTCATAGTAATAACCTATTTAGAAACGTGGTTGTTACACATGTGTTTTAATTTGATACAATCATTGGTATGGATTGGATTTTAAAGTATAATTAAAAAATTTATTGAAAGGAGAAAAATATTAAAATTCCTAATGGAGCTATGGAATCCCTTATATTTATAGGGGATACTTCATCATCT